>PVJO010015400.1:0-45223 GCA_004026905.1 Hystrix cristata
TTTTTCCCACTCTGTGGGTTGTCTCTTCACTTTGTTGGTAGTTTCTTTTGCTGTGCAAAAGCTTTTTAACAAGATCAGGTCCCAGTTGTTGATTCTTTGTGCTATTTCCTGGGCAACTGGGGATTTGTTCATAAAGTCTTTGCCTACACTTATGTCTTCAAGAGTTCGACCTATTCTATCTTCCAATAGATTTAGTGTTGCTGTTTTAATATTTAGATCTTTGATCCACTTTGATTTTAGCTTAGTGCATGGGGAAAGATACAGGTCTAGTTTTAACCTTCGGCATGTGGAAAGCCAGTTTTTCCAGCACCATTTGTTAAAAAGACTGTCTTTCTTCCAGTGAGGTTGTTTGGCCCCTTTGTCAAAAATAAGGTGACTGAGAGTGTTTGGACATGTTTCTTCATCTTCTAATGTGTTCCATTGGTCCTGGGGTCTGTTTTTGTGCCAGTACCATGCTGTTTTTATTACAGTAGCTTTGTAGTATAGTTTTAGGTCAGGGATTGTGATGGCCCCTGCTTTGCTTTTGTTGCCCAGAATTGCTTTTGAATTCTAGGTTTCTTTTGATTCCCAATGAATTTTAGGGTTGTCTTCTCTAATTCTGTGAGGTATGCTATGGGTAATTTAATTGGGATTGCATTAAATCTGTATAGCAGTTTTGGGAGTATGGCCATTTTCACTATATTGGTTCTTCTTACCCAGGAGCAAGGGATAGCTTTCCATCTTCTGATATCTTCTTCAGTCTCCTTTTTCAAAGTACTGTAATTTTCATTGTATAGATCTTTTACTTCCTTCGTCAGATTGATTCCTAGGTACTTCATTTTTTTGGATGCTGTTATGAAAAGTGTTGTTTCCCTAATTTCTCTCTCGGTGAGTCTGTTGTTTGTGTACAGGAATGCTATTGACTTCTGAGTGTTGACTTTGTATCCAGCTGTGTTGCTGAATTTGGTTATTAAATCTAGGAGTCTTTTGGTGGAGTTTTTGGGGTCTTCTATATAGAGTATCATGTCATCTGCAAATAATGATAATTTAACTTCTTCTTTTCCTATCCTTATTCCTTTTATTTCTTTCTCTTGTCTAATTGCTCTGGCTAATGTTTCCAGAACTCTATTTAATAGGAGAGGTGAGAGCGGATATCCTTGTCTTGTTCCGGATTTTACAGTGAAAGCTTTTAGTTTTTGACCATTTAGTATGATGTTGGCTGTTGGTTTGTTATAGATGGCTTTAATCAGGTTGAGTTAAAGACTGTCTATTCCAATTTTCTGCAGGGCTTTTTGCATTTGATCTTTAGAATCACAAAATAAGTAAATAAAATAAAAATAAAAACAAGGTCGTGGTGCTAGGGATCAAACTTGGGGCCTTGTGCTTATTGGGCAAAAGCTCTACCACTGAGCTAAATCCCCAACCTCTCCAATGGCACGTCTTATAAAAGATGACATGATTTCTAATTACATCATACTCATTCATATATTCTCACCTTTTAGAATTGTTATTTAGAAGAATATCTCAATAAATGTGTTAAATGTTTATCTCAAATAATACATGCACATGGTTAAAATGAGAAATACTACTGCCCTTTTCTCCTCTGCCTCTATTTCAACAAATGCTTCTGAATTTACACATGCCATCAATAATACAGTGTCTTAGATTTACATATGCTATATACATAACATAGTTCCTTAGGAGGAATTTAGATATATTAACTCACTTCATGGTCTAGATATTTAACACTTAGTTGATGAGAACACGGGTTTCAAAAAATGGATAAAGTCTAGAGTTCACATAGAGTTCACTTTTTTTTGTGCATGGGATCGAACTTAGGGCCTTATGCTTACAAGGCAAGCACTAGAGTTCATTCTTCAAATGAGTCCGTCAATTTTACTTTGTTCATGGAAAACATACTACAAATTCAGCACACTCTTAGGCATAAATCATTAGTAACAATAGAGGCTGTATCAATAAGGTGCGTACACTAATGCAAATCCACAAAAGCTGCTGCAAAGAGTCCCTAAAGACGGCTAGAGGAGAGAAGAGATAGAGACTGCCACTCGGCTCAGGAAGGGGAGGCAGAAATGTTATCTTCATGTAATGGCTGCATATTATATTAATAATAAAGCCTTCGCATGGAAAGATTTGCTATTCTTGGAAGTGTTCGTTTTTCAGCTACAGAAAAATAAGAGCTTCTGGGAATGTGTGCAGTAAAATTCATTACTATTACTCATTGTCATATTCACTTGTCTATTAGCCAAATACAGAATAACTCAGGGAAAATAAAGTTGAGAATTTATAACCAAATTCCTATTTGTGAGCTAAACAATGTGACAATTTTGATTTGGAGCAAAATCATGCAGTTATCAAGATAAATATACACACATGCTCCAAAAACACTAAAAACTTAGCTTCTTACCAAAATAACTGACTCATCATTACCAAATTTAAGCCTCTTTTATAAAGTAGAAGAAAGGAAAACAAGTTACATAACAATTTTGCCTGGACTCAATAATTGAGTAAAAACAATCAAATTCAATTTTATGTGTTCTACAATGCAAAGTATTCCTTTAATAAATGAAAATCATATATCATACTAAATAGGATTTGAAAATTAGGAAAATTGTTGCCTGTTTACAGCTTGAAAATATCCCCTGTAACAAACACCAGCATTTTCTGTACTGAGATGTCTAATACTTCCAGATGAAAATGGGCTTATGTTTAAATTGTGGGAAGAGTGGCCTGGGGTCTGAGCTCTCGCCTATGTGAAGCCTTAGATCGCATTCCCAGTACCAGTTGGGGATGGGGTAGCTGTGAGCAGAGTGATTTACTGGTTTCATCCTTACCTGGGACTTCTGGATACCAGCTCAAATAAAAATAGCACCTAATCCTTACACAGATCTTATATGAGCCAAATATTGTACTCAGTATTTTTCATAAATAAGTCAGCTTATCTTCTTACAGGTAAGGAAACGGAGGGATGCAGATAAATAACCTGTTTAAAATCGTACAATTAGGAAATGGTAAAGCAGGAGTCTGCCCCAGCAGTTTGTCCCTACATCTTCATTCTTAAACTATACTGCTTCTTGAAGAAAATGTAACGAGATATAAGAAAAGATATAAAATGGACAATTTTAAACCTTTTCATAAAAAGTAACAGAGCTAAAGATGAATCCCCTTATAAAGTATACATCTTAAAAAACAGAACTTAGAGGAGAGGAAACTGGCTGAGGCTCTAGGGTCTATAATGATTCTTATACTTAAATTTTAAAATACGATTTTAGTTCTTTACTACAATGTTTATATTCTATATCTATGGAAAATGAAGCTTTTAACAGGCTATATTGACTACTTTCAGCTTCTAATACCCCAAAGAAAATAAGGAAAATTCAAATTATCTATCACCACATATAAAAACAATAAAAACAGACCTTAGTATATGTAACAACATTATAACAAAAGAAGCACTTTCAAATCACCAAGGAAAGAAAAAAACAACTAGCTAAAACAGTTCATTTAAAAAGTGGCAACAAAGATGCCTACCTGATAAAATATACCCCCAACTTAACAAAGTTTTAAATGTTAAAAATTAAATTATAGCAATATTAAAAGCTACTGATATTGACAACACTGCTTGTGCATGTGTGTGGGTGAGTGCACTAGGAATTGAACCAGAGCCTCACGTGAGTCAAGTACTCTACTACTCAGCTACTACTACCTCTTTGGCGCTTAACATTGTCTCTTTATTTTTTATTTATTTATTTTTGGGGGTGCTGGGGATTGAACTCAACATTGCCTTTTTAAAGAATTATATCGCAGACAAAAATCAAGAGCCAAGTGGTTATTTAAACACTTAAAATGTTCATGAATATAAAATACGCTGTTTAAAAATACAGCAATACTAAACAAGATATTAATAAACATATATGTGCATGGATTGATTTCGAATACACGAAGGGGTCTATAACACAAAGATGTATTGCCTGGTGATGTTTTTAGAAGCAAAGGCTTCCAGGAACTAAAGTAAAAGTCTCGTAAAAAAATGTAAAAAAATGTAAGGTAAAAGGTAGTGTGATACAAGACAGCCCCGAACCCAGAGAACTCTTTGAGAGAGAAAAATGGGAATGAAAGGCTTCCCTAAAGCCAGGGGACTTTGAACTAGCATGCTGGCTTCCTAGGACAATTCAAAACCACCACAAACTAAGAGTGAAAAGCTCAGTATTAACATCAAATTAGCCTACAAAGTAATCTACTTTAATTCCAAACAACAAAAATACAGAAAGATTCTGAAAAAGATAAAGGAAATTTAGTCCAAAACTGGTCTAAGAAAAACTTGAAAAGTCACACAAACAAGCACTCATGCAGACAAGGAAATGCATACATCTCACTTTTATTTGGAACAGTTCCTTTTTTGTTTTTTTTTTGTTTTTTGGTGTTTTGCGACAAGGTCTTGCTATACAGTTCAGCTTGGCCTTGAGCTCACTATACAGTCAGGCTGGCCTGGAACTCACTGCGATCCTTCTGCCTCAGCCACCCTAGTGATTACAGGCATGTGCTACCATGCCTGACGCTGTTGGGAACTGTTTGCCAATCACTATATTGTGAAAAACTTCAAAAATGAAAAGTTCTTACTATCAAGGAAAAATGACTATGATACAAGAAAAGTGAACAAGCCCCCCCAAAATTTGAGTAATATAATTTCAGCTGTTTTTAATATTATGTAACTATGTTGTATATGCATACATAAAAAATTCTAAAATGACAGTCAATAATGTTTACATCTATGGTATAGGATTTATACCTCAAATTTCTCACCTCTATTGTCATCATTGTCATCTGGATTACTACAAAATTTCGGTAGAATTAGTCACTCCATTATCACTCTTGTCCCCTCTAATCAACTGTCCACATAGTAGTCAGAAGATCTTTTTAAAAAGTAAATCATATCAATAGTACAGCACTTGCCTAGCAAGTGCAAGGCCCTGAGTTTGATCCCCAGCACCCAAACAAACAAAAAAGTAAATCATATCATGCCATTACCTTTTTTTTTTTTTTTTTTTTTTTTGGTGCTGGAGATCAAACCCAGGGCCTTGTGCTTGCAACGAAAGCACTCTAACCGCTGAGCTAAATCCCCAGCATCGTTACATTTTTAAAAAAACTTTTCAATGACACCTACCATTCACTTAGAACACAATACAAAATCTTTAACCTACAAGCTCCAAAGTCACCTGACACCTGCCTACCCTTCTAACTTCACCTCTGACTGTTCTTTTGCCCTGTCCCCCATTCCTGCCACCTAAGCTTTCTTGTAGTTTATAACTTTTGTACAAATATGCTCCTGTCTCCACATGAAGCACCAGTTCCATGACTCTTCCCCTGGTTAATTTGTAACTCAGATTGTCAACTAATATGTCACTTCCTCCTCTGACTCCCTGAACTAAATTCCATCTCCAGTCATACTTTCCCATGACTCACTGTGTTTTCCCTCCATAGCAATATCAAGATAATAGCTCACTCACTTTACTGGTCATCTGTAAATACGTCATTCTATCACAGTCTACACTCTATGAGGTGACCATAGTCAAGTGCCTAGCACCAGATACATGTGGTATGATAAAAAATACAGAAAATTTAAAAAAAATTTTTTTTAATTACAGTAAAAGACACACTGCCATTTAATACCCCTCAAAATACTCCCCCTCACTTTGAATACACTTATCCCATTGTTTCTGCCACTTTCTGAGGCAGTTCCAGAAGTTCTCTTCTGTGAGTTAACTACTTTATCTGAGCTGCCATGGTTGCCTTGACGTCCTGATTGATTCGAAATGTTTACCTTTCGTCTTAGTCATTTTACCACTCCTGGGATAAAATATCCAACACTCACAACTCAGAGAAGGAGACGCTTATTCTGGCTCATGTTTTCAGCACACAGCTGGCTGTCTCCAAGGCAAGAAGGGCACAGGAAAGCTGCTCATCAGGGCAGCCAGGAAGAGGAGGAAGGAAGGCATCAGGGAGGTAGATAGATATACCCAACAGGCCACACCCTCCAACCTTGTCCCACCTCCTAATAGGAAATCAATCAATCATAACAGCCCCATGTCCAATCCCCTTCCAAAAGCCCCACCTCTAAATACAAGGAATCTGGTGACAGTCTAGATCTAAATCTAACACTTTGTGTGGTCATTCTGATTTTGGAGAAAAGCTGGAAGTCACATGGTGTCAGATCCAATGGATAAGGACACACTATAAAGTTCTTATAAGTCTGCCTTCCATTCAATAGCACTGGTCAGCAGCAATCACCCTATTTTTTTTTTAATCACACTTCGATAAAGACACGAAAGAGGACTTCCAGAACTGCTTCAGAAAGTGGCAAGGACAACAGGATAAGTTTGAAACAAGGGGGAGTATTCTGAGGACGGATATGGCAACATGTCTTTTACCATAATAAATTTTAAAAATTTAAACATTAACCATATATTTTGATCACCCCTGGAACAATCAATATTTTCAGAATGAATAATCTAATTCAGGAGTTATCTCCTTTGGATGTCACTCAGTACCTCAGGAAAAACAAAAAGTTTAAGACATATTCTCTATTCAGGAGTTTATAACAGCCAAACAAGAGTTGTTCAGTTCAGTATTGTTACTCTGTTTTTATTCACTGAAACTTCCGACAGGTTGGTCTGACACTAAGGGGAAAACGCCAATTTCAAACATAGTTTCTGCCGCCCCCCCCCCACTATGCTATAGACACCTTCAAGAGAAAGATTTAATAGGCAGTTTATGTCCTATCTTTACGGTCACTATAGAACACAGTGCCAGTACCTAGTGGAATAACCACTTTAATTTTTTATTTATTCTGAATATAACTGTTTAAATTCATAGACAAAATAGGGTGTTTCATATTTTAATGTTATCTTTTATCAAGTACTGTGGCACATTCATTTCATTTCATGAAACTTTTAAGCTTACTGTATCTGTTACGTCTTTGTAATTTTTTTTTTCATAGCAAAGGCAAAAATATTACAACCCGGAGCCAGATGTGGCACATACCTGAAATTCCAGCCCTTTGGGACAGTGAATGAAGCAAGATGATCACAAGTTTGAACCTAGCCTGGGCAACTCAGAGAGACCCTGTCTTAAAATAAAAAATAAAAAAAGGGCAGGAAATGCAGCTTACTGTAAAGGCTCCGAGTTCAGTCCCCAGTACCACAGAAACACAAAACACACACAAATCTCCAGGAACATTCTCCATTCATTCACTTACTCATTCATTTATGGCATTGGAGATCAGGTGCTCTACCACTGGGCTACACCCTCACCCTTAATTTTGACTTGACAAATGTCAGAAACATTTGCATAAGGTGCTACCCTAGGTCTGGGGGATATAGTGGTAACTACAGTCATCACAGCACTACAAAGTCAGTAAGAATTGTTCTCTGCGCTGAAAAAAAATATAACCTATCAGAGCACAAAAATAATGTTCACCAATCAATAATGAAGGTAGCCAGAGAGCTTAAGGAATACAAAAGAAATACACACTCCAAGAAAGAAGATCAGTTGAGTTTTTCAGAGAAATGGGAGTAAAGCTTCTAGAAATATAACAAACAGCATAGGAAAATGCAGAATATCACAAAATAACTTTTACATAAACAGCTGGGTTTGAAGCCAAGAGCAGAAATGCCACAGTGACCAAAAATTAAGAAAATACAAACTTGAAAATACCTGGGAGAAAAAAAAGTTTCTACCTCTAAGATTAGAGAAGCAAAGACCAGAAAGCAGCTCAGGGAGCATATTCTGTAACAAAAGGGACCTAGAGATCAACACCTGCACAAAGGAGGAGTACAACACCCAGAACTCTCCCACAACCTCAGCAAAAAGTGTCCCATGAAAAACTGAAACCTACAGGCTAGGACGCATGTTGCGTATGCAGTCAAAATTCATACTACCTACATTATGTGATTTTTGGAGACTAAACAGAGAAACTGGCATTAAAAGCTGGCCTGAAACCCACGAAGTCCCCATGGAAACAAATGCAAACATACCCAGGTGTTAAGGGATGACGAAATGTTTTAGTGAAATCTAAACTTCAGGACAAAGGAACCTAGTTCAACCAATCAGCTGAAGACAAAACCATCCCCAACCTTGCCATACCACCTAATATGAAATCGACTATACTACCCCCAGAATCCAATCCCCTTCCAAGAGAGACGTAAAACAAAACAGAGATGTAAAGTGAACCTACATAAAGACTTAAGAGCTATATCCCCAGCACTCAGAAGGCTGAGACAGGAAGACTGTAAATTCGACACCAGCCTAAACTATACAGTGAGACGCTGGTGAGAGAGAGTGAGAGAGAGAGAGAGAGAGAGAGAGAGAGAGACAGAGGGAGAGAGACAGAGGGAGAGGGAGAGGGAGAGACAGAGGGAGAGGGAGAGGGAGAAGGAGAGGGAGAGAAAAGAGGGGTGAAAAGAACTGTTAACTAACCACTAATATGTAGAACATAAATGAATCATGATACAAACAAGCAAATTGAAAAAATACATACAAACTTCATTTGTTTCGTGGTTTTTTTTTTTTTGGTGCTGGGGATCGAATTTAGGGCCTTGTGCCTGCAAGGCAAGCACTCTAACCACTGAGCTAAATCCCCAGCACACAACCTTGATATTTGAGATGAAAATTTCAATGATAACTGGATATTTAATAACATTATGAAAATTACTATTAAGTTATTTGGGGCATTATAAGAGTATAGTAGTTTTTAGGGGGCTGGGGATTTAGCTCAGTAATTAGAGTGCTTGCCTTGTAAGCACAAGGGCCTGAGTTCAATCCCCGGCACCACAAAAAAAAAAAAGAGTACAGTAGTTTTTAAAATATTTACAGATAAAGCCTGGGCACAGCACAGTGGTGCACACCTGTGATCCCACAGCACTACAGGAAGCTTAGGCAGGAGGATCACAAGTTTAAACCTAGCCCAGGCAACTTAATGACTTACTGAGACCCTATCTCAACATAAATTTAGGAAGGGTTAGGGATGCAGCTCAGTGCAAAGGGCCTAGGTTTAATCCCCACTATTGCGAAAACAAAATTATAGATGAAATTAGATGATATCTAGATTTGCTTCCAAACATATAAATGGAAAGTCAGTGGGAGAATAGATTCAGTAAGACTGGACCAGAACTGGTAACTTTCATAGGTGGGTTACCAGTTGGATAAACAGGGCTCACTATTTCATTCTATTTTTGTGTGTTTATTTTTTGGTGAAAGATTTTTTGAATGTCTTGCAAATGTATCCTTTATCTCTAAGAAACAAAGTAACATTTTACTTTAATAAATATGTCCTATCTTCACTTACTATCCAGCACTCGGGAGGCTGAGGCAGGCGAATTATCCAGCCTGGGCTACATACTGAGTTCAAGGCCGGCACACACTACAAAGTGAGACCTTGTCTTATAAAAAAAAAAAGGTTGATTTTTTTGCGGTACTGTGAATTGAACCCAAGGTCTGAACTATCTTCCTTCTAACTTGTTTTATTTTGACATAGAGGGTCTCACTAAGTCACTACATTGCCAAGGTGGGCTCGAACTTTCCATTCTCCTGCCTCAGAGTGCTGGGATTACAGGCAGGTGCCACCAGGCCTGGGTAAAATCTACTTCATATGCTCTAATCTGGAAATTTTCTCTTAGGCATCTGTATTTTCCTAGAAAAATAATTTCAATACATAAAAATTTTATTCAAAAATTTCAGTAAGTAGAAATCTTCCTGAAACACAACTTCAGACTGATTCACATAGCACTAAACAAGCTATTTTTCTCCTTCCATCATACCCATGTTATTTTTCCTTTCCCTTTTCCTAGTTTTGAGAATGTGAGCTTTCTCCTATGTATCTCGATCTGGCTAGTTAGTGAATTAACTAATATTTTTCATTTTAAACACTCACTTGGATTTACTTCTCATTCACATTGACAGAATGTTCTTTCTAGAGTTATCCATATTTAGGCCAGTGGTGATAAACCTATGGCACATGTATTATTTTTCTTTTAAAATAAAAGATGTTGATATTTAGCTCAGTGGTAGAGCGAGCGCTTGCTAGCAAGCACATGGTCCTGAATTTGATTCCCAACATATACAATATATTTAGTGACTACATTTAGTGACTACAATATATAATATATAAAAATATTAGAAAAATATGTAAAACTGACTACAATCCTAAGCCTTGACTAAACATCATTAAAATTTCCTCTAGGTTTTTTTCAGTTCCTACACAGACATACATATTCCCCAACTTAAAACACATACACACACACACACACACACACACACACACATTCTGCTATCCATTATTTTCCCCTACCCACTCTGTTCTCTCGCATCTCTACTCCAGTATGTATAGATTTCTCATTCTTCATAACTACGGTATGATATCCAGTTCTTAACTGATTAGCATACAGTTGTTTTCAATTTTTTGCCATCATAAATGGTGTACTGAACAAACTTCAATACAATTTTCTGCACCCTCAACATACAACTGTAGGAAAATTTGTGAACTCTGACAATCTAGTAAGCAAAGACTGAATGTTGCTTGTAAAACGTTATCTTGAAGTATAAGCCATGTAGGAAGAGCATGCAACTTATATTTTAAATGTAAAGCTTAGGGCCGGGGATTTAGCTCAGTGGTTAGAGTGTTTGCCTTGCAAGCACAAGGCCCTGAGTTCAATCCCCGGTACCAAAAAAATAAATAAATAAATGTAAAGCTTGGCAGACTTTCCCAAAGTAAACACACTATAACCAGCATCCAGATCATGAAAGAGTATCACCAGAATCTCAGAAACCTCCTCCCACAGACCTGCAGCCACTATAACCCAAAGAAAACCTCTCCTAATTTCCAATGCCTTCATTTTGCCTGCTTTTAAACTTCTATACATGGAATAAGAAGTTATATACCCAAACTCTCCAAAGTGCGCACCAATGTGACATAGGACACTGCAGGATATTTCAAATTTGAGAAAAACCATATTCAACCCTTTATTACACTGTACCACCTACTAGATTGCTAGTCTACTTTCAATAATATATTTATGAAGCTGTGTTTTCAGTGCTTGCTGCCATAAAAAGTGCTGTATTGTGCATTCTCACAATTCCAGCACTCTGGACATCTAAGGCAGGAGGATCACAAGTATAAGCCCAGCCCAGGCAAGACCTCATCTCAAAATAATCAAGAGCTGAGGATGTGGCCAGGTATGAAGGCCTGGGTTCAATCCCCAGTACCAACCCTTCCCCCAAAAGTAATGTATAAACATAAATACGAAACAGGAAATGAAGGTGGTGGTGTTAGATTTAATTCCAAAGAGTTGAGATGTACTGTGCCAACAATCACAAACGTCCCATTAGTAATTGTGGTTAAGAATGAAGTACACTATTTTCCTTTTTAATTTCATGCATTTTTAAACAGATCGTAAGTTGTTAAGACATAAATATTAAATTGCTTGAATCTAACTCCTTAATAAACAGAATTGTTGGGTAGTCCTTTTGGCCCAAAGATGCCATGACCCAGCTGTGAAGAGAGAAAGTGAGTCTCAGGTACACACAGTAGTTCCCGCTAATCCACAGGGGATGTTACAAGACCCCAGTGGATTCCTGAAACTGCAGACAGTACCAAACTCTTTATATCTATTGTTTCTTTTCACATATGCCCTGCAGCATTGCCACACATCATGAATCAATCTGTCCCTCCCTGTGTTAACAGCCTCGAGCCTCCTCTGATTCCTACTGCTGTGTCTGGGAGGCCGGTTTACTGAACACAAGCGCTGTCAGACTGTGATAGTGACTGTTAACCCGATAAGTGACTCAACATTAACAGACTGGCCTGGACATGGGGAGATTTCTTCAGAGCACAGGATTTAAAATTAATTGTTTGTTTGGGGGATTTTCTATTTCATATTTTCAGACATGGCTGACCACAGGTAACTATTGGGTAAGGAGGTATTATTGTACTGTGACTGGTTTATTTTACTTAGTATCATTTGTACAATTTATATTGTTTCATCAGTCTTCATTCACTTATTTTCACTGCATTAATATTCCACTATATCACTACACCACAATTCATTAATTCTATTGATGGACTTTTGGACAATTTCCAGTTTTGGGCTATTACAAATAATGCTATAAAATTTGTAAGAGTGTGTATCTTAAATAGAATTAACGGAGGCGGGGGATTTAGCTCAGTGGTTAGAGTGCTTGCCTTGCAAGCAAACGGCCCTGAGTTCAATTCCTGGCACCAAAAAACAAACAAAAAAAAGAATTAATGGGTTATAGCCGGTATATAATATTTTAAATGTATACATAGAGACATAGAGAGGGAGAGGGAGGGAGAGAGAAAGAGAGTACGTGCCAAAAAAAATGTGTACACACTTCAAGAAAAGGAAAACAGTATGATGTTTTTTCAACAAACGGTGTTACCCTCATAGGGGGGGCCTGGACGATGTCGTGTATCACAAAAAAACCCACTATGCTGCCGGTCCTCAGAGAAGAAACTGAAAATGCATGTGCAGCACTCTCGGCAACCAAGGCAACCAAGGCTAGCAGTTCACTGTACTAATGAATGTCTGGAAGCTGCTGGTCATCACTTTGAGCGCCTCTGTAATTGTAGAGGCCGAAAGTAACTTGTATTAATCTGAAGATGCCTCAATAAATTTAGTATTAAAATATTTATACAAGTTTTTCTTTTCCTGAACTGTGTATACATTTTTTGGGGCAGACTCTGTAAATGTATTTTTTCCAGTTGTAGTAGGTAATGCTAATCTTCCAAATTGGTGCTATCAACTGACACTTCTACTAACATTGTACAGCACAAGTTTCCATTGTTCCGTATGCTTGTTAACACTATTTTCTCTTTCATGGAGACATTCTGATGGCTGTATAGCAAAAGAGTATTTCCCTCAAGACAAAACGAGGTTGAGTTACTTTCCAAGTGTCTGGCCTCTAAATATTCTTTTTGGATATCTACTAAAATTCTTTCACCATAAAACAATCAGAAATGAGTTATTTTTCTTTGCTATTAATTTGTAGTTCTTATGATGCAGGATGATAGATATACATTCTGCAAGTTGTCTTCTATTCTGTAACTTTGATTTTCACTCCTACTGATATCTTTTGATGATACCTTTTCAG
Organism: Hystrix cristata; assembly: GCA_004026905.1. NCBI lineage: Eukaryota > Metazoa > Chordata > Mammalia > Rodentia > Hystricidae > Hystrix > Hystrix cristata. Next base: position 13,162 of record PVJO010015400.1, read on the forward strand.
ATCTTGATACAGCCAAATTCATCAAGCCTTCTTTATATTTAGCTGATTTTGTATCCCATTTAATCAATCTTTGTTGACACAATGAAAAATACTTTTTTGTTTTAGAAACTGTACCCTAAGCCAGGCATGGTGGCACACTCCTATAAGCCCAGCATTTGGGAGGCTGAGACAGGAGGATTGATGTGAGTTCAAGGCCAGCCTGGGCTTACACAGTGAATTCAAGGCCAGCCTCAACTACATAGCAAGACTCTGTTTCTTACAAAAAAAAAGTTGTTATTTTACCCAGGGCCAGTGGTGCACACCTCCAATTCCGGCTATTTTGGAGGGTGAGGAAGGAGGACCAAAAGTTCAAGGCCAGCCTGGGCAACTCAGCAAGACCCTGCTTCAAAATAAAACATAAAAAGGACTACAGGTGTAGCTGATTGGTAGAGCACCACTGGGTTTGATCCCATTAACACACACACACACACACACACAACACGCACACACACACAGTGTACTTAATTTTTGCACAGTTAGATCAGGAGTCCAACTGGAAATCATTTTTGTGTAAGGTGAGGGGTAAGATCAAGATACTTCCCCTCATTCCCCCCTCATTAAGATACCTAATTGGCCAACCCCATTTATTTGACTTTCCTTTGTCCCTTATATTGCTGTGTCTCTATTATCTTCAGTTTACATGTCACTCTTTTTTTCTGGACTTTTCATTTTGTTTTTGCACTGGTCTCTCGGCCTTATCCAGGTGCTAACACCATCACCATATTATCTCAATTATGGCTGCTAGGTATTTGGTGGTGATATCAGTCCTACAGATTTTCTTTCTTCTTCATAACTACCTTGGCTTGATACTGCATTTCAGTTGTCCATCCTTTGATGCTTATTGATTGTCCATGTTTCCCCTTACAAAGGCTGGCTGGTTGTTCAGATTCTCTGTACATGACTTGGCTGCCGTTTTAATACTGATTTGCGTTAGCTCTTTCTGTATTAGGAAAAAAAAAATTTTTTTTTTTTTTTTTTGAGACAGGGTCTCCCTATGTAGTGCAGGTTGGCTTTGAATTCAACTCTGTAGCCCAGGCTGGCCTTGAACTCATGGCAATCCTCCTGCCTCAGCCTCCTGAGTGCTGGGATTACTGGCATGTACCACCATGCCTAGCTAGGAAATTTGTCTTTTATCAGTCAAATAACATCTCCACAGTCTTTTTAAAACTGTGTTTAATTTTCCCCTATTTTAATGTACTCAAAAGTATTAACTTCCCTTTTCCTCCAGGTTTTTGGTTTCATACTTAGAAAAGCTTTCTCCATGCCAAGATAGCATTACAGTTTTGGCATGCTAAGTAACAGAGGTTTTCACCTCTTAATGTATTTTTATAATTCTTCAGCTCTGCACAGTAGCAGTATATGCAGCCAATGAGGTTTGTCTGAGGTGTAATTATTGCTAATTGTATTTTTATACTGTAATTTGTAAGATACATTTTTTGTTTGTTGGGGAGGGGGCTTTGCACAGAGCTGCATGCCCAACCTTTTTATTTTGAGACAGGATCTCCTTAAATTGCTTAGGCTGGGCTCAAACTTGCAATCATCCTGCCTCAGCCTTCTAAATCCTGGAATTATAAAGTATGGGCCATCATATCTGGCTTAAAAATTTCTTTAAAGAAGAAATTTCAGTCATCTCCCATTGTGAGATATTCACCCAATAATTTATTCTAATATTTTCAGGATTTCAGTAACCATATTTAAATCTTTAATTAATGCAGAATTCATTTTGGTATACAGTGTGGTATAGTGGGTTTAGCTTGTATTCCTAATTAGACCAATTAACTATACAATTATTAAAATATCCCCACTGATTCGAAATATAACACTGTCTCATAATTTTACCGTGTAGTGAATTCTTAAATATGCTCTGGTTTCTTTCCCTATTACTATGTTTCATAAATCTATTTCTCTTTGCTATTCTTGTGTCAATGCTACATTGTTTTGAAGTATTGTAGCCTTCAGGGGTTGGGGATTTAGCTCAAGTGGTAGAGGGCAAGCACAAAGCCCTGAGTTCCAACCTCAGCACCAAAATAAATAAATAAATAAAAAGGATGTAGCCTTCTAATGGAGTTGACTTTCCCTTTCCGGGGCCATTATTGGGGACTGAAGCTGGAGCCTAGCTCCCCAGCCCTTTTTTATTTTGAGACATGGTCTCATTAAGTCACTAAGCTACCTAAGCTGGACTCCAATTTGCAATCCTCCTGCCTCAGTCTTACACTTGACTATCTTAAAATGTGCATCTCTGCTAAGTATTGTGCTTTAAAATTTCCTTGGTTCATTTTTCTCAGCTAATTAATTCTTCTATATGAACTTAATATTTAATCAGTTTCCTCTACCAAGTAAAATTCTGAAATTCTAATTCAAATTGTGATAAATTTACAGCTTAAACTGAGATGACTGGACAAGTTTATAACACATTTCCTTCCCATCCAGATGCATGCTGTGGCCAGCATAAATCCCTTCCCCCATTAAGTGTGAGTTCTCATCTAAAAACTCTCTATACAAAAAGAGTATTAACTCTCTGGTTGTTACATACTGTATGTTACAAATATTTTTTCCAATTTATTATCAACAAATCTTAAAAGATCATCAGAATATTAGTTGAACCTGTATATAGTTAGCTATACAATACACATTTACACAGAAAAAGAAAAAACTCTAATATTAAATCAAGCATTTATTAGTAGCATTTTCAGATTGAGACATGCACTTAAAAAAACAAAAACAAAAACAAAACACCCCAAATCATCAAGCTGAAGACTGTTAGCCAAGCAGTGGGGGATGCCTGTATAGTCCTAGCTACTCTGGGACCCGAGCCCACTTCAAGGGTAGCATGAGTAACATAGTGAGACCCTGTCTTTAAAAAAATAAAAACAAAAATAAAACTATGAAAACAAATAGAACATATTGGTAAAACACTTCCCCTAGCCAACGTTTAACTCAATGGAAACTCTGTATTTTGAACAGGACACAAAATAGACCACTCAGCAGTTAAAATACAAAGATCATATAAACTTCATTCTTTAAAGAATCCTTCAATGTATTTGCTTTCATTACGTATACTACTGAACAACTCTTTCAATTCATCTTATCTAAAATGGTTCAGGACCTTGGAGAAAAAAATATTCAGAATCAAAGCCATCATTTTGTCGGGTACTGATTACTAGTGAGTCATCTAGCTACTGCCTGTCAATTCTTTTACATATTTTTTACAGGTTCTCTTCCCATACCCTCAGTTGCCATTTCCAACTCTGTGTGTCCTTCATGTACAAGAACTACCATTTCCACTCCCACCTCCTACCCTCAGCAGATAATTTCACCTCCTAATTTGTGACAGTCATTCTTTGTAGATTACCTATATTGATAACTTGGATTTCCTTCTCATTTCAAAGTGTTCTTTCCCCATCTCCACTTTAAGACAAATATGTAGCTTAATTAATGTACACATGGTGAAGGAGGAAAGACCAAAAAGGGGCAAGACTTACTAATTAATGTTTCTGCTCTGGAACTCAGCTCTGTAACTTATTTCCTGTCAAACTGGCATATTTAGTCCTCACTCTGTTTTGATTTCTGCCATTCTGCCAAATATACACTCTAATGGCTTCCATTCTTTTGTTTGAGACACAGTTTCATTATGTAGTTCTGGATGGCTGTGAACTCACTATGTAGATCAGGCTGGTCTCAAATTCCCAGCAATCCTCTACTACAAGGCTTCTACTCTTTAAGAAAAAAATCATTTCAGGGCCTGGGGAGTTAGCTCAGTGGTTAGAGTGGTTGCCTTGCAAGCACAAGGCCCTGAGTTTGATCCCCAGCACAACCTCCAACAAAAATAATTTCATACTTTGCTCTATTTAACCTCTCTCTCTTCTTCCTTCTTAGGAAGCAGTCAACAATCCTACTCTTTCACCTCCAACTCATTCCGCAGCCTCCTCTCCCAATGCTTTATGCATGACTGTGCCTCCACCTGAAGCTACTAACCAAAACTAACAGTGACACTGAACCACATCGGTCAAAAAAAATAGGGAGTTCAATCCCCGGCACCACAAAAAAAAAAAAATAAAAATAAAAATAAAAAATAGGGAGACTTTGATTCCATAAATACTACACTTTTGTTTACAACTATGCCTATTGATGGAAAGTGGGACTGTAGAAAATAAGTGATTATGAGTTTCTCCTCGGCTCTGAAGTGGAGAAAACTAAAATCTGTAAACAGTGTGCCTCCAAAAATGTTCAAAAGTTGCGCAGGGAATGAGAATTTATACTGATGTGTGGATTTAAAGTGCTTATAAAGGGTTTTTGGTTTGTTTTAGTTTTGCGGTACTAGGGATTGAACCCAGGGCCTTCCCACAGAACTACATCCTAGGTCTTTTGTATTCTTTATTTTTGAGACAGTGTCTCACTAAATTGCCCAGACTGGGCTCGAGCTTGTGACTCCCGCCTTAGACTCGGGGGTAGCTGCTATAACAGATGGGTACCATCATACCCAGCTAAAAAAGCATCTTATTTGTATGTGCTGGTATAGTGTTTAAATTTCCCTTGCTAGAGCTCCATTAAGAATGGAGTCCTGGGATTAACTTTCGCTTTATCTGCCAGGGAAGCTAATAAAAAATTAGTTGTATGATATCGTTCATTAAAATAAACTACCACCTCAAGATGCAAAATCTTTCTAAGCAAAAAGCCAAATTACTCTGGAACTAAAAACTAGGTGTGAGGCCTTGATTACGTTACTTAACATTATCACCTATCGAACGGGGCTACAACTTCACAGTCAAACAGCGAGGCCTGGACAAGACAACACAGGTAAAAGTACTCAACACAGTTGCGGGCACATATCAAATACCTTTTCTTCGCCTGAATAGCGTCAACTTCACAGTAAGTACAGAATTATTAACGAGTAAAAATGTACCAAAAAGAAGCAATATTAAAATTTTGTAAACTGTGCGAGACAGAAAATGTGACAAAAGCACCATCTGTTCATACTCACTAATAATACTCTTCAAAGGAAAAGCTTCAAATAGAAGCAAAAGTTACTAGAAGACACCCAAATATTTTGAGGGAATTCAAGTAGTAAAAGTACTTTGACAGATTAAATTCCCAGTGAGTTCCTCTAAAAAGTATACCAGATTACATACAGTTTAATAAAATGGACAAAGAGCGCACACACAAACCTGCCCTTTCCCAGGTTGAAAAAGACAAATATCCAATTTGTCTTAAATACACGAAGTTTCCTCAGCTATACACAAAAGTAACTATGTATCAACGGGATTTGGAAGGAGAGTTTTCCGCTAAATCCAACAATCATAATAATATACACAGCCAAAATGAATCTTCTCCAAATACGTAGAGGAAAGATATTGTAGCTGTTCGAATTGGTGCAAAACAGCTGGATTTAATAGAATGCAATATGCCAGCTGCTAATTCTGAAGATATTCTGAGGGTGGAGAAAGCAGGCAATCTTCCCAATAAAACAACTGCCATAAAAACACCACATATATACAAGAATATACACATCTGTTAAGTATCAGTTTACACTGTTCCTGCCAATTTGTAGATCAAGAGAAAATATTTAAGACCTAAGAGAAAATAAATCCTAATCCGGGTCACATTTTGCCAAGGGTGGCTACTGGAGAGTAGAGTTGTCCACGGTGATTGAAGGCAAGAAGGACTGAATAATAAATCCAGTATTCACATCCAAATGTGGGGGGAGAGAAAAAGGGAGGCTCCGAGTTCAGTCCGTAAAGTTCTCCTGCCTCTCAAGAACACTGCAAAAATTGTCCCCATCTAAGGTCACTTCCCCTTGAAACTCCTTGGAGAGTGACTTGAAGACTTCTTGTTCAGATTTTTGAGGGGGAGCGATTTAGGAATGCTGCAAGATTGCAACTTTCAAATATGTGGATATGATTAAAATTTCTAAAGTATTTTTTCTTTCGGGAAACGTCATCCCTTCCTTTACAAAGAGTGGGTCGACATTCTCACGTTAATAAAATCTCAATTCAACACCAAATATAAACAAACCAAAAAAGAAAGTAACACACATAGCTTTAAAGGTTTGCAAATAAAGGACACACCATTTTCAATATTCCCTAACTGCCTTCCGGCTGGGAAGAGAAAAGAGCAACGAAGAAAATAAAACATATATTTAAAAAACAGGTTAGAAGGCAACGAGATGAGAAAGTAGGAAAGGGTAGGGGGAGGAGGAGAGAAAAAGTCCAGCTGATGCTGACATTTAATTGAGAGGAGACGGCGGAAAATATCCCAAAGATATAGAAGGGAATGGCCGGGTGGGACACGGACGCAACAGAGGAAGTCCACGCAAAAGGCCTACCCAAGGGGGCCACCGTGCAGAAAGAACACCGACAGGAGCAAGACTCATCAGGACGACTACCAGGCCCCAAAGCTTGGGAGACGGAGGATGTGACAATCTGGTGGTGTTGTCCTGGTAAGGCGGACCCCGCGCCAGACATCTCGCAGGCGATCCTGCTATGAGGGGTGAGGGGTTAAACGCGGGGTTCGCAGACGTGGAAGGGGGTGCGGCCCCGGGGGCTGCGGCAGGAGAGCGGCTAACAGGCCACCGCCCGTACCTTGTAGTAAACATCGAACTGGATGTTCTCGGGCAAGGAGCGGATGTCTCGGCGGGAGCGGATGTAGTTGTCCACGACAGCGGAGATGGCGGTGTTGTAGAGAGTCTCCGGGATCCACTCTAGCTCCACGGCCGCCATCTTCCTTCCCTCCTCCTCCGCCTCCTCCTCCGCCGCCTCCCGACGGCCCCCGCCTCCCTCCGTAGCGAACTCCTCTGCGGCCCGGAGGATTCGGAGGGGCGGCGGCAGCCACGCGGGCCCACGGAAGAAGGCACGGCCGCCCTGGCTCTTCGGGGACGGGCTGCGGGACAGCGGACGCGGGCCCGGGTCAAGAGGGGGGCGGGGAGCAGCGCACAGCCTAGCCGAAGCCTCGCATTCCGGGTTTGCGGGGAACCCGGGTTCCGTCCAGCACCCAGCTCTGCAGGGGCGGGGCTGCGTGTGCGGCGTCGTGACGTCAGAGCACGCCGACGCGCTGGAGGGAAGGAATGCGGCAGGCGGAAAATTTGGGAAGAAAGAGCACGAATTCTCCCACTGACCCCTGGACTTGGGTGAAGTTATCACAGGGTTTTGGCCACCTTTCTGAGCCACTCGAGTCCTTCTGCAGGTCCTGCTTTGGGATTTCTTAACGACTCTTGAGCTTCAGGTAAAACTTTGGGTCCTTTCTCCCACAAAAGTGCACAAGTTGGAGCCACACACTGAAAAGTGTGCATTCGGAGAATTAGTGTAACTCTGAGGCTCCTTCCTTAGACTCACCCCCCATCCCAAGTTAAGAACCCGCAGCCTAGGAACTAAGGGTCACAATGGAAGGAACCTTGCTTTTCATTTGCACTGTTGCAGCTTTTTAACCTTTTTTTTAAAAGCAAAATAAAATTTGCAAAATAAAGAGGAAAAAAATCTGCTTTAAGAAGAAATTTGGGGCGCTGGGAATTTAGCTTCAATGGTAAAGCGCTTGCCTAGCAAGTACAGGGCCCTGAGTTAGATCCCCAGCACACGCACACCAAAAAAACCCCAAAGAAATTTAGTAACGCAGGTTAGCCTGAGTACAAACTGTAGGGATAACGTTCAAAAGGCTAAAAGGTGACCGTACTAGGACTTAACGATAGAAATGAAGATTTCAGTTTTCTCCCATGGTTGCAGTTCCAGCTTCAAAGGTTTGTACAATAATTGGGGATACAGTACTTGCTTCAGCTCTTTCCTTCATCAGTCTGAACATCTGCTACTTATGTAACTTAATTTTCTAAGTCTGTGATTTCAAGAACTTGGTGCAACATCCTTCTGTTCTAGGAATTTAGCAAGGAAATTACAGCCATAATTGTCGGTGATGTGTCAATCTCATAGTCACTCTGTTACAAAGTAAATCTTGACGCGGACAACAATAATATCCTGATACTTAGCACCAAAGGAATTGGAAGGGGTTCGCTGAGTTTACCCTTTGCCCTGGTATTTCATTGTTAATTGGTTGACCAACTCTAAAGAAAAAGAAACATGCTTTGTCTTCAGTTCTTACTCTATAATCCATAAACCTAAAAAAGTTGTGATAGGCCTAAAGAGGGGGTTGCTGAATTTATTTATTTATTTATTTATTTATTTATTTATTTTTGGTGCTGGGAATCGAACTCAGGACCTTGTGCTTGCAAGGCAAGCTCTCTAACCACTGAGCTAAATCCCCAGCCCCAGGGATGCTGAATTTAGCAAGAAAAAATACAAATGCCTAATTACATTTTAATTTCAGATAAGCAACAATATGTATTTATTTTTATGTATTTATTTATTTTTATGTATGTATTATGCAGGGGTGTTCTATTACTGAGTACATCCCCAGACCTTTCTATTTTTTACTTTGCAATAGGGTCTTGCTAAATTGGAATTACAGGCATGCACCACCACCTGAGCACATTGGTAGCACACCTCTGGGTGTGATCCTCCGTACCACAAAACACAAACAGTATTCGTTGTTTACCTGAAATTCAGAATTTTGGTTTTGTTTTAATTTTGGAGAGTGTGTCACTATGTAATTCAGGCTGACCTTGAACTCACTATGTTGCCCATGGTGGCCTCAAACTTACTACAATCCTCCTGCCTCAGTCTCCCAAGTGCTGGGATCATAGGCATGTGCCATTATGCCTGATGAAATTCAGATTTCTAATCAGGCACCTATATTTTAACCAGCAACTATACTTCAGGGAGCCGTGAATCCCCTAAAAATAAATGTAGATGTTCTCAGACGCTTTTGTAGAATCAGGACCTGGATTCTCATACTGTAAACAGGTGAAACTGTATCAGGCACACATATTGATATGTGATCTTAGATACCAATCACAGAATTAGACATTTAAAGATGGAGCTGAGGATGCAGCTCAGTGATAAGAGTGTTTGCCTAATGTGTTCAAGGCCCTGGGTTCAGTCTTCAGCACCACCAAAAAAAAAAAAATTTAAAAATTTGTCTAGACACAGAGGAGAGGGGCTGGGGTTTAGCTCAGTGGTTAGAGTCCTTGCCTCTCAAGCGTAAGACCCTGAGTTCGATCCCCAGCACCAAAAAAAAAAAAAAAAAAAAAAAAAAAAAAAAAAAAAAAAAAAAAAAAAAAAAGAGGAGACCAGATTAAAGAAAGGGACTATTGCTCCTTTCTTCACTACTTTGAGACTGCAAGTTATTAAAATGTATGTGATGTACTCAGAGGCCTTGGCCAATAGGAGACAGACTGACTGCCCAAAAGAATAAGGCCCCTGAGAAACAATTCACTATGAGGGTTAAAGGAGTCCGGACCATTGTGCTGGCATCTACAAGTCAAAAGGCAAGGGAGACCCTTGGCTTCTGAATTAGAGTCCATTGCACATTTGTGCCCTCAAGAACTTGCTGAGCCAGCTGTGATGGAACATGCCTATAATCCTAGCAACTCAACAGGCTGGGGATGTAGTTTAGTGTAGACCACCCCAGAGTTCAGTCCCCAGTACTGCCAGAAAAACAAAACAAGAAAACCTAGCCGAATACAGAAAACAGTGGAAACTAGGCCTTTTTTGTTGTGGACTGCCGCCAACTGAAGGAAGAAAAGTCCTCTTTTGCATTCCAAGAAATTAAATCTACTAAAGTGGGGATTTAGCCTCAATAATTACACTCCGCTGCTGGTCATAGTTTGAATGATAGCATAGAATCTGAGTTTCAAGTGGTCAGAGCCAAATCAGAAAGAGGCTTGTATGCATTGCTAATGGCCTTGGACTTCATCTTGGAGATGGTAGAGAAGTAAAAGGATCAGACACATGTGTCAGAAGACAAGCCAGGCATGGTGGCAGGTATGCTCTAGCACCACCTACTCAGAGTTTGAAGCCAGAGGATCACTTGAGTCCAGGAGTTCAAGACCAGCTAAACAGTTTAACAAGACCCTACCCTAAAAAAGAAAAAAAAAATAAAGGTTGGGAATGGTGGTGCACACCTGTAATCCCACCACCCTGGAATCTGAGCAGGAGAAACCTGCAGCAGGAAGATCACAAGTTCTAGCTCAGCCTGGGCAACCTAGTAGTTTAGCAAGACCTTGTCTCAAATTTTAAAAGATGCGGGGACAGTGCTACTGGGAATGTGGGACTGTAGCTCAGTTCGAAGGCCCTGAATTCAATGTCCAGTAGACAGAAAAAGAGACGAGAGCAATAATCTATGACTGGTAGATGCAGAAGATCTAAAATTATGTATTCCCAGCTCCAAAAAGAAAGAATTCAGGAAAAGGCCTGCTGAACTGTTATAGCCACCTACACATTTTTGAGGACCAAAAATCTGTCACAAAATTACTCCTGTAGTTCACCAAATCCCCTTTAAGCCTTGACTTTTGGTAGTCGCAAATTTGGCAGTAGGAATTGGACACATGTTTAAATACCGCATTGTTTTTCTGGTGTGAGAAACTGAAAGTGTAAATAAAGACTAAAATGTATTATATTGGGAAAGGGAAGAAATTGTTCAAATGGGAAAGGAAGGGGAGGAACAAGGGAGGGGGAAGGAACGGAGGGACAAGAGAAATAAGGAATAGAAGGAAAAAAATGAAAACAAAGCTTTTGTAAATAAGGAGAGAGAAGGGGGTGAAGAGAGCAGAGGGGCATGGGAAAAAAAGCAACAAGATATATCATGTACAGGTACAAATCCCCTATGATGAGTGTTATCACTATGTACATCTAAAATGTACCATTAAAATAAAATTTTTTAAAAATTTAGAAGTAGGTCAGAGATATCTAAGATAGAAAGATATCTAAGGCATGAAGCTGGTCCAAAAAGATTCCTGGGTATCCGGAGAGGCTATGATACCCATTGTGACAGCTTTTAGAGTGCAATTTCTTTGATGCTTCCATCATTGTGAGGTGGAGTCCAAATACTTCCCCTTGAATCTGGGCCAGACACTGCTAAGGCCATGCAGAGTCTACCTTTTCTCTGGAAGACTCACTTTTGGATCTGTAAGGGAACATATGAAAAAATAAACTGTCCTGAGGCCACCATACACTGAGAAATCCTAAATCACGTGGCAGGCTACATATAAGCACTCTAGTCAACAGTTCAGAGTCATCCCAGCCTTGCTATCAGCTGTTTTGTGTAAAGAACCTCTAGAAAGTTCCAACATTTAAGTCACCCTGAGTCTTCCCAGATGAGGGAAGCATCCAAACATCATGGAGCTGAGACAAGCATTCATACCAAGCTCTGTCTGAATTCTGACCCACAGGACCACAAAGAGATGGTTATGCCGCAGCAGATAACTGCAATACTGCTTCTAATCCCCTGAAATTCCTGGGAGCCCAGCACCGTGGACTCCATGATGAAACTTCCTCTCAGGGCTCTATGTTGCTAAACACCTGAGTTCTTTCATGAAAAGGATACAATTCATGGTCTGTGCTGGCCTTTTGATAAATTCGTGCTGGTGGCTCTGTTACACTGTTTCTAAGAAGGAAGGCAGCAGCCTGTGGTGCTGCACACCTGTAATTCCAACACTCTGGCAGGCTGAAGCAGGAGGATTGCAAATTTGAGCCCCGTTGGGGCAACTTAGCACTTTAGCAAGACCCTGTCTAAAAATTTTTTTAAATGGGGTAGGGGTAGTGGGTGTACCTCAGTGTAAAGTCTCTGGATTCAAAACACACACACACAGACACCCAAGAACAAAAACAAAAAAGCTAGCCATAAATTATCAAAATGGAGACAGTGATTTTTGTCCTAAATATGAATTCTTTTTCAGAGCCCTTCAAGCCTAAACTCACAAATTGTATTCAACTTCCATCAACTACAGACTAACAGCCACATAAATAATATGTGGTCTCATAAATAGGTCCTTCAAGGCATACCTACCACACTGAGCATCACATGCATGACTGGGTAATTTGATAATGACCCATGGAACTTGCAACCAGCAAAGATCAAAGCAAGTCTTTGTCGACAAGTTCTGGTCACCTGATGAAACAATGCTGATAAGAAATCCAGCCTGATTCTCATGTCTGATCACCTACATCTGTAGAAAACTCAAGAGATAACTCCCCAAGCGCACAGTTACTGTCCATTTTCTTTTCACCCTGTTTATTAGACATGGCATCCTGTTAATCAAGGTTGACACCTGGTAGGTTCTTTCCACTGTTGTCAACCACTATTATCTTCATTAATATATATATATGCCACCCACATTTGGCCCTAAGAAGCAACGGGACATGACAGCTTATCTTTAACCAGTCCTGATTGTGAGGAAGCCCACTAGGAACTTTCCCTAATGTTTGGAACATTCCACCTATCTGACAAGCTGATGTAATCAGCATAAAAGGATGGAGTGGTTTTCAATTTGCCATGTCTATGCTGGTCCAGTACATGGAATAAAAGCTCAGGGATCATTTTTGGAAAGATAAACATGGAACTAATAATAACAGTGCAGTGCAAAAAACACAGCGATAAGGTTTGCACAGAATATTGTGTGTTGATTACCAAGGAAAAGATAACGACTTGGTTTGCAGTTCCGATATAGGTCAACTCCCAAAATACGTTTATGTGCAATGAAGTTCACAGGAAAACAACACTGGAACACATTCACTTGAAGAATTATAAGTGGATTCATTTTCATTTTCACCTTTTCCTCACACCTGGTGAAATATGGGGGAAATTTTCTACTAATCAGAATGTATAAAACATAGAAAGTCACAAAACAAATTTATAGTGCTTTGTGACAGTGAAAAATAACTTCTTCAAAACAATAGAAAATAGGAACAAGATTACTCTAGGCCGTGTGATGTAATCATTTAGTAATGATAACTATTGTGCCATTTAAATAGAGTATCATTATCCTCACTGATCCCATACACCTCCAGTCCCCCGCTAAAGATTTTAGTTCAAATATTCAAATGACATAGATTTTTAACTTAAAAGAAAATACATAGTGGAGTCTGGCGGCACAGGCCCACAGGTGTGTAATCCCACTATTCTGGGAAGCTGAGGCAGGAGGATCATAATATCAAGCCCAGCCTGGGAAACTTAGCAACTTAGTGAGACTGTACCTCAAAAATAAAAAGGGCTGGGGGTGTAGCTTAGTGCAAAGGCCCTGGACTCAATCCCCAATTCTACCAAAGAAAAATGTCTTTCTTACTTTAAAGAAGCTAAACCACATTGTTTTCTGCATTGCAAAGTATCTACTTCCTTTAAAACCCAAACTTTCAAGCTGGGTGCCTGTTGTCCCAGTACTCGAGGAGGCTGAGGCAGGAGGATTACAAATTTGAGTCTAGTCTGTACAATTTAGCAACTTAGCAAGACTGTCTCAAAATTAGGAAGATAGAGATGTAGTTCAGTGAAAAGATGCTGGTTCGCACAGGTACAGATCCCCTATGATGAATGTTATCACTCTGTACATCTAAAATGTACCATTAAAATAAAATTTAAAAAAAAAAGATGCTGGTTCAGTCCCCACTTATGTATACACACACTGCAAAATTTCAAAAACAAGCTTTTAGGGAAAAAACACTTTAAAATATTTTTTCTTTTATAAAAAATTATGGTATATGTAACATAAATTTTACTTTCCTTTTTTTGTCCAGTGCTGGGGATCAAACCCAGGGGCTCATACATGTTAGGCAAGTGCTCTACTACCGAACTACTGAACTACACTCCCAGCCCCGATTGTAACTATTTTTAAATGCACAATTCATTGGCATTAAGCGCACAGTGTTGTGCAACCATCAACTTTATCCATTTCCAGAAAATTTTCATCCTCAAAAAATTCCGTGCCTACTAAACAGTAACTTCCCACCAGGCAGTAATCAGCATTCCCACCGGGCATGGTGGTACATGCCGGTAATCCCAGCACTCAGGAGGCTGAGGCAGGAAGATTGTTTTGAATTTGAAGCAGCCTGGGTTACATAGTGAGTTCAAGGCCAGCCTGAATTGACTTACATAGCAAGACTGTGTCTCAACAAACCAAAACCAAATCAACAACAAAAACCATGTATATATATATATATATGTATCTTGTCCTCCCAAATTTAAATAAAAATGTAATAGCCATCCTAATGGGAATGAAGTGGTATTAAAATATTTTCATACATCACAAAATTTCACAGTAGAGTGGTGAGCTAGTCCAGTAAGAAAAGTATACTAAATACACAGAGTTGAAGAGAAAGTCTTTTATGTTGGAAAAATGTTTAAGCAAACATTTTAATGCCTTAAAACTTGCAGATTCCCACCTGGTTTATAAATGTTTCCTCTCATGCTCAAGCAAACATTTGTAGAAGAGTATTTCTACAGCTCGTTTATGTGGTAAGATACCAGTTTTGAAGTGTGAACTGCAGCCCTTCTCCCACCCGTGGAAGCGAGAAGGCCTGTTGTTCTATGCTCATTTGTTTTACATGAGAGGCATAGAAAAGAGAAACAAGGAGCCTTTTCTTTGTTTCTGCATTTTAAAAGTGTAGGCTCAGAGGGAAAGAGAAAAAAGAAAGAGCTTGTAGGCACCACCGCAGAATAGATTTGGGACTGACTTGATGAACAGAGCTTCCCTATTCTGTAGACCAGCCATTTTCCCTGGAAATAAAACAAGAAAAGAAGGAACGCCCAGAATAGAAAGTACTGGAATCTGATTATGGAGGAGGCACCTTGCACCCTCACCCCCATCACTACTACCTCCACCCACATAGATCCTAGAGTAAGAACGGAGGGGAAAAAATATGTAAGGAGGCTGAGTACATAAATTCTACTTGGATAGAAAAAGTCCAGAAAGGCAATAAGAAACTGAAATGGGAACAGCTGTCTGATAGGCCCAGGCGGATGAGCCATGACATCACAGGTCCTCTGGTATGATATGGGCAGCAATCAGCTTTGGAGGGCCCCCAGTAGGATATGGGAGTAGCAGAGTAACTCTCCTCAACATCTGGGGGCATGCAGCATCTGTGAATTGCCTGAGCGACTGTGCTGGTTAATCTTTTTTTTTTTTTTTTTTTTTGTGGTGCCAAGGATCGAACTCAGGCCCTTGTGCTTGCAAGGCAAGCACTCTAATCACTGAGCTAAATCCCCAGCCCCTGGTTAATCTTGATTGTCTGCTTGACTGGGTTGAGAGACTCCTGAAGAGGTGATTGGATTGTGAGGGCAACAGCCTTGTCAATGAGTTAACCCATGATGAGTTCATAGCTGAATGGGCTGTGAGAAGGTGGGGCCTAGTTAGAGGAAGTGGGTCCCGGATGTGGACCTTTGGGACTACATCTGGTCCCTGGCCCCTTCCTTTCTGGCTCTCTCCCTCTCATTCTGCTTCCCAGCTGCTGTGAAATGAGCAGCTGTCTTCCGCCATGCCCTTCCACCATGATGTTTCTTCCTTGGAGCCAGACAAACATGGTTGAAACTATGAGCCAAAGAAACCTCTACTCCTTCAAGTTGTGGGTGTCAGCTATTTTGTTCTAGCAATGGAATGTGACTAATACAGCAACCCAAAGAGTTGCTCAGAACAACAGTGCTTTCTGTGTGTCCAACCAGGTTGTTTCTGTTTTAATATCTAGGCCTTTGACCATTTTGGTTTTATTTTAGTATGGTGTGAGAGATACAGGTCTCAATTCAGTCTTCTGCATGTGGAGGAAGTGGGATAACCAGTTTTCCCAGCACCATTTGTGATGTAGGCTATTTATTTTTCTCCAGCATGTTTTTGGCCCCTTTGTTAAGATCAGATTGCATAATGAGCCTGCATCATCTATTGTTTCTGCATCCTCTGTTCTGTTCCATTGATCTACAGGTGTATTTCTGGGTCAGTAGAACACTATTTTTTTTATTATTGTAGCTTTGTGATATAACTTGAATCCAGGATTGCGATGCCTCTTGCTTTCCTCTTGTTGCCCAGGATTGATTTTGCTATTCTAGGTCTCTTTTGTTTCTGTCTAAAAAATTGGGAGTGTGGGGGAGGGAGGGTGCTGGGGATGGAACCAGAGCCTTGCACTTGTTAGGCAGGTGCTCTACCACTGAGCTAAGTCCCCAGGTTCTATATAAATTGTAGGATAGTTTTTTCTACTTCTGTGAAGAATGCTGTTGATATTTTGAGTGGGATTACATTAATTCTATGTATCAGTTTTGGTAATGTGGCCATTTTGACAGTATTGCTTCTGCCTACCCAGGAACAGAGACTGTCTTTCCATTTTCTAATGTTCTCTTAGATCTCCTTTTTCAGAGTACTATAATTTTTTTTTTGAGACAGAGTCTTGCTCTGTAGTTCAGGATGGCCTTGAACTCACTATGTAGCCCAGGCTGACATCGAACTCTCACAGTCCTCCTGCCTCAGCTTCCCAAGTACTGAGATTACAGATGTGTGCCATGCCCAGCTGAGAAGTGTAAACTCCAGGCCAGCATGGGAAATTATCAAGACTGTCTCAAATCAAAAAATAAAAAGGGGGCTGGGGATTTAGCTCAGTGGTAAGGACCCGAGTTCGATCCCCAGCACCAAAAAAATAAATAAATAAATAAAAATAAAAAAATAAAAAGGGCTGGGGTTATAGCACCGTGGTAGAGCTCCCCTGGGTTCGATCCCCAGAACTGGGGAAAATAATCCATAATTTTGCTCCAGGGGATACATTTGGCAAGATTTTATGTATTCCTTGCTTTATACTTCATTTCCATTTGTGTTGTGGTTTAGTTCAAGATTGTTATTGACTTTTCTTACTATGTCTCTTCTGTTTTAAAGCCTCTTTCTGAAAATTTGCATAAATCTCAAAATCACTGTCGATAGCTATTTATACAATTATAACTGTTGCCTATTTCTTTGGCTACCACTGTTTCTTATATATCATGCCTAGACTTTTTTGAGATTTTTGTTGTAATTCATTTTTCCTTGTGCTACAGAACTTCCTCCAGGGAGGGAAAAAAGTCTCTATTGATAGATGATTTGCATTTCCTCATAACTCAGAGAGGTGGAGGTGTGGCTCACTGGTAGAGTGTCTGCCTAGCATGCCTACATTCAATCCCAGCACTAAAAAAGTACAAAAACAAACAGTCTTGTGTAAATCACTGAACTGTTCCGTTTCCCCTAAACTAGGCCTCACGCCCCATGGCTACAGGATTCAGCTGGCTGGCTTTGCCCCTGAGTGTGATGAATGGGCGTGGACAGAGCAGCAGGCTAAAACCCTGGCAGAACAAGAGAACGAGGGAGGTGGCAGGCACTTAAGGGATTACACTGATGTGATTTGACTGTCATGCCTGGCCTTTTATTCATTATTTATTTATGTAGTACTGGAGATTAATCCAGCGAGCACTGAGCTACATCCTTAGCCCCTTTTTCTTCTCTTCTGAGACATGGTCTTGCTATATAGCCCAGGCTGGGTTTGAACTTGCTATCCTCCTGCCTCCTGGTATTACAACACCCAGCTTATTATTACTTTTTGTATCTTTTTTTTTTTTCTTTCGGTGCTGGGGATTGAACTCAGGGCTTTGTGCTTGTGAGGCAGACACTCTGACCACTGAGCTAAATCCCCAGCCCCTTGTTATTACTTTTTAATTCTTTATTTCCCTCCTTCTTTATTGTGGTAGCTTAAAATGAGTTAGAGGTCAGCCAGCAGATATCACTGGCTGCCTCAGTAAATCACCATTCCAGAGAGCCAAGCTAACACTGTAGAATCACGATCCTTTTCCCTCGCAACAGAGACACTGCTCACTGTCATTTTGCACCTGCTGTTGGGTATGAGAAAATGGAAAGTTCTAGGTTTCTTTTTACAAGTGGAACACGGAAAAGCCACCAGGATTCATTTGGTATTGTCTTCAGTTCTGCTCCTTCTGACACACCCAATGTTCTTCTCACCAGTAACTCTCATTGGCTTTACCTTTGAAATATTCATATATGATACATTTCTTGTATATGTGCATACTGCACTTCTTACCACCTCTATTGCTACCACCTTGGTTCAAGCCACCGTTTTCTCACTGTGATGACTGAAATTGCCTCTTAAAATGGTTTCACTGCATTCACCCTTGTCCTTCCTCCGCTTCAAGCATTACAGTGGCTGCCCCATGTTACGCAAAGTAAACACTGAAGTCCTTCAAGTACCGAAAGGCTACACACTCTGAAATTCCCACCCTGCCTCACCTTTCTGAGCTGACTTCCCACTGCTCGCCTGCATTCTGTTCCAACCACAGTGGTCACCTTGCTCTCCTGCACCCTCTGCCTGCAACACTCTCCTCCTAGACACATTTACTATTCACTATGTCACCTTCTCCAAGTCTTGCTCAAACGACACCTTTTCAATGAGGCCTTTCCTGATCACCCTAAATAACATTGTGGCCAGCCTTCCAACCCATTATTCCTAATCCTCTCCCTTCTGTGCTTTATTTTTTTTCTCAGTAACACTTACCACCTTCTAACAGATCACATAGACTAGTAATTATTATATTTATTATTACTGCCTCCCCTCCTCTGAACTGTAAATTCCAAGATAGTAGGGACTTTTGTGTTTTGTGCCTACTCTATCTCCAGTGTCTAGAACAGTACCCAGCATATAGCAGGTGCTCAGTAAACATTCAGTAAACTGAATGGATAGAGTTTATATAGATACCACCTGATATCTAAATATCAAGTTTACTGATAATGCTTAAATTGCTGGCTCCACTTGTAATAACCTGAAATGTAAATACTACTAGTTTATATTTTTCCAAATAGAGGTCATTTGTGGAAAATTCTCAATGTACAAGCCAGGTACGAAGTGAGATAATTCCAAACTTTAAGAAATTGTCAACACAGTTGGTTCTCTTCTCCAAACCTGCATCTTGTTTGTTTTATTTTTTGTTTGAGACAGGGTCTCACTATGTAGTCCAAGCTGGCCTTGAACTCACGATCCTCCTGCCTCAGCATCCCAGGGTTGGGATTAGAAGTGTGTATGCCCAGCTCAAACCTTTCACCTTTCACCTGACTCAAATTCATGGAAATTACTTGAAGACTAAGGTGTGAAAGGAGTCCTTCATTAGTTTCCAGGAGCAAAACAACTTCTGTTTTACAAATCTTTTCTTTTTTTTTTTTTTTCCTTGTGGTGCTGGAGAATTAATCCAATACCTTGTATGAGGCCTTATGCACACTAAGCAAGTCATCTACCACTGAGATATATCCCAGCCCTTTTTTGTTTTTTATTTTGAGACAGCATCTCCCTAAATTGCCTACACGGGCCACAAATTTATAATCCTGCCTCAGCCTCCTTAGTAGTTGGGATTTAAGCCATGTGCCACTGTGCCAAGCTCTGTTTACAAATTTTGAATGATTTCATCAGTGATTTACAGAGATAGGAAATAGAATAGGTGTGATTTGTTCACCACTGGCCAAATGAACATGTTTTATATTTTATATATATATATATATACACACACACACACACACACATACATATATATATTTTGTGTTTGTGTGTGTGTGTGTGTATGTGTGTGTGTGCTGGGTATTGAACTCAGGGCCTTGTGCTTGCAAGGCAAGCACTCTAACCACTGAGCTAAATCTGCAGTCCTATATTAATGTTTTTTATAAAACAGTATTTAAGGTATTCCTGACTTCTAGTTAAAAAAAAAAAAATGCTGGCTTGAACAACAGCATTTTTCTGCCAAAAGCTTCCCTCTTTGCCAAAACTCCATTATAACAATAAGGATATTTTAAAAATAAAACATAAACCAATGAGAAGAAAGAAAAAAGAATGAAGACAACAACAAAATTTGGGCAATTGGAATGTGGGAGAATGGTGTTAACTGATTTAATAGGCCTAGGTCAGCACAAACTTAATCCAACAACAGAGAAAATAGTTGAGAATTTAGCTCAAGTAGTAAAGCGCTTGCCTAGCAAGTGCAAAGCCCTGAGTTCGATCCCTAGCACACACCCCCACGCACACAAAAAAAGAAAATAAATCAATGTGGTCTGTTTCACAGAATTCATGTCAGACTCAAGAATCCATGGTGCACGGTGCCTCTGGAATCTGGGTAGGGGAGTGGAAGGAAGCCCTAAAAACAGAACGGGAAACTGCAAATTTGATTAGGAAATATTAGATTATCTGGTGCCCACCTGCCAACATCCTGCCCGGCAACTCGGCTTCCCCTCCTAGCAAAGGAACAGAAACTCGTTCTTTAGAGAAAATAAAGCGTAGTCTGTGGTCGGGGAGACACGGGGTTCAGCAATATGGTTCCCAGAGCAAAAACAGATACACTGTATCCTAACATACATGCTGAGGTGTTCCTCTTGGCCTCATTCTCCCAGCCTCAGCTCCCAAAATGCTAACACCCGGATTTGTAAGGAGCCCCCAACGCTTCCTCCACGCAGCTTCGGCCCCAGGCTCCCCTATGGAGAAGGCCTCAGTTAAGACTCCACTGGCGCATGGACTATGGGCAAGAGCATCACCAGACAGCAGAGGAGCGCATCCCATTTAGCGTCAAAACAAATGGAAGAAAAGTAACATGGAAACGGAAGAAAAGCACCGTGGAGGGAACCTGTAGAAGGGAGAAAAAAACAAAAACAGAAACAAACTATTACTCATGTCTTCAGAGATGTTTCATCTATAAAACAATAGTGAGATGCAAAATTTAAAGAGGCATTTAAACTATTAGAGAGCAAAAGAGCGCTTGGAAATTAAAAATAAAATCACGGGAGCTGCGGTGTAGCCCAGTGAGAAGGCACTTGCTTGAGAGTCAGAGTTCAGTTCCCAGTGCCTGGCATGTGCGCGCATACACACGCTGATCACAGAATGAAAATCTCAGTAGTGATTTTGGAGTACAAAAATACAGAGTTGAGAATGTCTCCCAGAACAGTGAAGAAAACCTTGAATGAAAAAGATCGGAGCAGGGGGAGGCAGGAAGAAAAACATTTCAAAATATGAACTCCACAAAAGATAATAAAGGGGGTTGGGGATTTAGCTCAGTGGTAGAGCACTTGCCTAGCAAACCAAGGCCCTGAGTTCGATCCCCAGCACCACCACCACCCCCCAAAAAGAACAGAGAAAAACAGAGGTAGGAAAAATAAAACAATTGAGAGAAATTTTCCCAAACCAAGGACACAGCTCTATGAATATCCAAATACAAAGCGGCCCCAGGTACCAAGCAAAATGGGTGAAAGTAGGTTTCCACTAAAGCTCATAACTGTAAAATTTTAGTACACTGAGGACAAAGAATAATAATTCTTTTTATTTATGTATTTATTTTGCAGGGGTTCCTGAGGATTGAACTCAGGGCCTTGTGCTTGCTAGGCAGGTGCTCTACCACTTGAGCTAAATCCTCACCCCAAGAGTTGCTTTTAAAATGACATCAAACTTCTCAATAGCAACAGTGTTGTGAAAATATTTGTTAGTGTAGTCTCAGGAAATTCCTTAGAGAGAAAATTATCTCCAACCTACAATTCTGTGCTCAGCCCAATTATCAACTAACTGCAAAGGTAAAGTACAAGTATTTTCAGGCATAGAATACGTTTTTAAAAAAATAGAGTTGCTTCTTGTGTATTCTTTTCCAAGAAACTATCAGGAGGTGGACTCCACCAAAATGAAGTAGTAAACCAAGAAGAAGGAAAAATTATACCACAAAATTAGGGGTTACATGGGGACTGGGGATTTAGCTCAGTGGTAGAGTGCTTGCCTTGCAAGCACAAGGCCCTGAGTTTGATTCCTAGCACAAAAAAAAAAAGGGGGGGGGTTACAACCAAAAGAGAAGTAAAGTAAAGTGCTAGGATTGTTGTAAAGGGAGAAGTCGATAAGACAGAGAGGAACTGCTGCCCAAAGGGCTCTGGAAGACATGTCTGAGACAGTGAATTCCTAGACAACTTATTTTTTTCTTTGGCACTGGGGATTGAAGCCAGGGTCTTCCCACTAAGCTGTTTCCCCAGGCCCTTTTCTATTTTTTTATTTTGAGGCAAGATCTTGCTAAATCACGAAGTTGCCCAGGCAAGGCTTGAACTTGTGATCCTCCTTCCTCAGCCTCCCAAGGGCTGGGATTACAGCTGTGTGCCACATTACCCAGTTTTACTCTTTTTTTTTCTTTTCCGAGACAGGGTCTCGCTATATAGATCAGGCAGGTCTTGAACTCACTATGTAGTGCAAACAAACTGGCCTCAGATTTGCAGCAGTCCTCTGCCTGACCCTCCCGAGTGCTGGGGTTACAGCTGTGTGCCACCACACCGGGTGTATGTTATTTTAGATACGGGCGAGAAAGCCCAAAAGAACCACCTAAAAGAGTGGAAATTGGTTGCCTCTTGGAAAAGTATTTCATCCACAGTATAAACAAATTATAAAGGCATGAAACCTCTCAACAGGAACATTGTTGTTGGGAAACTGTTTGTTAGTGTGTAGACTGGGTGAATGTGAAAGAAAAAGTCTCCAACCTAAAATAGTTTGGGGGTAGAAAATAGGAAGGCTGCTGTCTTGTACAATACAACTGTATCGGTGAGGCTTCTCTAGAGGAGAAATACACATGTAATTATGCGAGGGGATTTGTTAGGTACGTTTGCAGGATCAGAGATGGGAAAGTCTACAGTGGCCTGCTGCGTGCTGGAGACTGTCAGCAGCCACTCAGTCCCAGAAGATGGAACTAGCAGAAGAGGGATTGAGGATGCAGCACCAGGCCAGTCCCAGGCCCGGAGGCTCACAGAAGAGTCATGTGTGTGGACTGCAGTGGAAAGCTGGATAGACAAGGCTGGCGTCCAAAGACCACTGCAGCAAGAGACGTAGTGCCCCTTCAACAGACTGGAAGTCTCCAAAAATGGAATTAAGTCCTCCTTCCTTCTTTCCCTTTTTTATTCCATCCAGGCTACCAGCCTGTTGATTGGTGCCCTCCATAACCCAGGGAGTCTTCTAGGCTCGGGTTGCTGGCCTACATTCCAGTCACCCACAGACACACCCGGAACCCTGCTTCACTAATCTGCTTAATCCAGTCAAGTTGACACATCGCAATTAACGGTCACAGTAAGTTACAAAACTATTTGACTCTTTAAAGTATGTGACTGTATAACCTTAGATACTAATAACAAGGGGAGGGGGAGGGATGGGAAGGGGAAATGAAAAGAATTAAAATGTATTATGAACATGTTCCAACCCCCACAATGAATGTAATCAGTGTGTACAGCAAACATGTACTAATAGAAATAGATTTACTGAGAAAAAATACTAATAACAATTGTATTTGGGGTATATATTAAAAATTAACTCACAATGACCAAACAAGCTAGCTAATTATTAAATTTGTCCTCATACAAATATTAAAAGCTAATTTTTCTACTTGGTCAAGTAACAAGTGATTAAGTTAAATATTAGGAAAATGTTTGCTAGCATACAGACTCAGTAAATTCTAATGCCAGCCGTAACTTGAAATTTTCTTTTAGACTTTTTTTTTTCATCAGCTAACTCAGGTCATTGTAGACTAAGAAGTTTTTTATTTTATTTTATTTATGTATTTTTTGGGTGCTGGAGATCAAACTCAGGGACTCGTGCTTGCTAGGCAGGCGCTCTACCACTGAGATGAATCCCCAACCCCCAAGTGTTTTAATAACAAGGAAAAAGAAACAAGTGAAATTATTTTTAGTAATATATTTTCTTTAATTCAATACCTCTTGTTATTTACTTCTTGTTAGTTTGTTTTTGTCGTGCTGGGGATTGAACCCAGAACCTTGCAAATCTAGATAAGTGCTCTCCACCCTAAGTCCAGTCAAATGTATCTTGTTAAACACACAAAAACAGAATATAGAATTACATGAAGAAAATAGGACCATTCCCACATTCTTCTCTAAAACTGGTCTGATTCCATTCATTCCTGAATATTTTTCAACTTTCCCATTCTTTTCTAGAAGTACTAGTATAAGGTGTGATCACAATAGGCAGTGAATATTTATTTTTTTTGTTGTCTGGGTTTTTGTTGTTTGTTTGGTTAGTTGGTTGGGACTAGATCTTGCTTTGTAGTTCAAGCTAACTGTGAACCGGCTATGTACCCCACAGGCCTTGAACTCATTGCAGTCCTCCTGGCTCAACCTCTTGAGTGCTGGGATTGCAGGCATAGGCACAATGCCAGCAAGAATGTTTAAATTGAAAATTCATTACAGTAAAAGACACGTTGCCACTAATCCTCAAAATACTTCCCTTTACTTGGAACAAACTTATCCCATTGTTCTTGCCACTTTTTTCTTTTTTCTTTCTTTTCAGGAGGGTGCTGGGGATCAAACTCAGGGCCTTGTACTTGCTAGGGAAGTGCTCTACCACTGAGCTAAATTCCCAACCCCAGCAGTTTAAGGCCATCTGGGTAATATAGGAAATCCCCATTTCAGAGAGAGAGAGAGGGAGAGGGAGGGAGAGAATGAATATTGGTGGTGTTTTTTTTAAAATGACAAATAGGGAGCCAGGCATGGTGGCACACACCTGTAATCCTAGCTCTGGGGAGGCTGAGGCAGGAGAATCACTGTGAGTTCAAAGCCAGCCTAAACTACATAGTGAGACCCTGTCTCAAAAAATAGAATAACAAATCGGGTTGCAGATATATCTCAGCAGCAGAGTGAAATGTGCCTTTTACTATAATAATTTGCTTTATTTTTTTTTTTTTTTTATTTTAAACCAAGAACATGTATTGGTACATTCTACATATAATGGTCACATTCATTACATTAATTCTGTACCCATACATGATGTATCTTGGTAATAATTTGCTTTAAATTTAAATGCTCATCAAATATTGTGATCACATCTTGTAGCTCTGTAGTAGAGTACTTGCCCAGCACACTCAAATACCTGGGTTCAATCCCCAGTACTGCAAAACAGAAAGAAAGAAATGTTCACAGAAGCATTATTCATAATAGCTACAAACTAGAAAAAAATTCAGTTGTAGAACAGAGAAAGTATATTCAACAAGTATCTATTTAACAAGCAATAATACATATAAACCAGATGCAGAGGAAAATGCATTGTGCGAGCACATTCATATAAGGCTCAGAAGTGGCAAAGTGCACCTTTAATGGTAGAAGCACGAAGTGGTTGCCTCGGAAGGGGTTGTGAGTAGGAGGCGTGCGATGGACGTTGGGGCTGTTATGGGTATAGTTGCTTTGTGATAATTTATTGAACTGAACACAGATGCAGTAAAAAGATACTGACCTCACTGTTTTAATGGCTGCAGTCTTGCAGTGGATGGATGTTTATTAATTTACTTAACCAGATCCCTATTGATTGGACACTTGCAGCAAACATGGATTTTCATTGCTCTTGCTGCAGTGAACGATTTTTCCATGTATCTTCTTTCACTGTATGAACACAGTCATGATCCACTTAGGAAGGTGATACAAGATGAGAAATGCATCGTTAGGTGATTTGGTTATCGTGTGAATGGCAAAGATTATACTTACACAAACTAAAAAACCACGGTGATAGGATCTTTTAAATTTTACTTATTTACTTATTTATTTTTGAGACAGGGTCTTACTGTGCAGTTTAGGCTGGTTTTGAACTCACTATGTAGCCCAGGCTGGCCTTGAACTTGCAGCAGTCCTCCTGCCTCAGCGTCACAAGTGCTGGGATTACAGGCATGCGCCACTGTGCCTGGCTCTCTTCTATGTTCATATCTTTTTTTTTTAGTTCCACATATGAATTAAATGGAGTCTTGTCCATTGTCTTTCTGAGTCTGGGTTATCTCACTTAACATGATCTCTAATGCCATCCATTCTCCTACAATGACATGATTTTATTCTTCCTTATGACTGAATAATACTCCCCTGTGTATATGTACCATTTTATTTTACTTTTTTTTAATGTTTTTGATGCCGGAACCAAACTCATGTGCTTGCTAGGCAAGCACTCTAACTGCTGAGCTAAATCCCCAGTCCCACGTAACCACATTTTTAACCTACTGACGAGCCCCTGGGAATATACACTGTAAATGTTGATAGACATCGTCATATAACCCTTCAAAAAAGCTATAGCAATTTCTATTTTTACCACCAGGACACAATTGCCTGATTTCTATTACCTAGAAAATTGCCAGGTAGACTTGGTCTTTTCTCTAGTGGGTAAAAACCTTTTCTCACTGCTATATTCATTCACATTTTTAAATTATTGGTGAAGTTGAAAAAATTTCCATGTTATTAGCTATTCAATTGTTATTTTTCCTGAGCATCTTATTTATATTTCTTCCTTTTTCCCCTCCTAGGGAGTCATTGGCTCCTAATACATATTGGCTGTTTGTTTCTAATATCTATTAAGAATACTAATCTTTCTTAGGTGGTGCAAAATATTTTTCTTGGATTGTCATTTGGAGTTTGTCTTTATTTACAGTGAATTTTTGGCCTAAAAATGTAGTTTTAAATTTTGCATGTACTGTTTTATGTTTTTAATATTTTCTGTTATCTTCTCAGACTTGAAATTCAATAGTCAAGTCTTTCATAATTTATCTCATGCTGACCACTTTCTATCAGTTTCTCCAGGAACACAGTGTACTCTTGGGATGTTGCAGGGGAGGGAAATAAAGTAGCATCAGACAAGCCCTCCCACCACTCCTGGGCTGGCCTCCCAGATGCTGGGTGGGACAATGTAACGAGCAGTCTGGCTCCTCCTGTGATATTGGCCTCTGAAGCTTTTGAAATGGGTCAAGTCAGGAAGTTCACTTTTTATTCATCAGCCACATTATACACAATGTGAGGAGACACAGCTTATTCATACCCAGCTAAATTTTAAAATCTAGTTTATCAGATAATACCACCTGTCTTAATTACTTTTCTCTTGTTGCTGAGACAAAATACCCAACACCCAAAATTAAGGGAGGAAAGGTTTGTTTAGCTCACAGTTTGTAGAGGTTTCAATCCCCCATCAGCTAGTTCCAGGCAGGGTAGCATGGCAGACAGGCAGAAGGCAGCAAGGTAACCAAGGGTGGTGGTGAGGAATATGATGATAGACAGGGGTTGGGGATTTAGCTCAAGTGGTAGCTCTATCACTTGCCTAGCAAACACAAGGCCCCAAATTCAATCCCCAGCATGCCCCCTCCAAAAAAAGGAATAAACAAGCTTCTTTCTGTCCCTTACAGTTCATCCAGGCTATCTGCCCTTAGGGTGGTAGCACTCCCACCCTTAATCCCAGCACCCTTAATCCTAGCATCACATCCTTGATCCCAGGAGAATTATGCCAACCCATCAATGGACTAATTTAGTACTCGCTCACTCTAGATCCAGCCCCACCTGTGACCACATGAGGCTTTGGGGGGACATCTAGACACAAACCATAACACCACCCAAATAATACTATGCCATTTACCTTTTTCTTTTTATTTTTTGGTTTTTTTGTTTGTTTGTTTGTTTGTTTGTTTTGGTGCTGGGGAGCGAACTCAGAACTTTCTGCTTGCAAGGCAAGCACTGTCACCACTGAGCTAAATCCCCAGCCCCACCATTTACTTTTAAAAGCCATAATACTTGAAATTTAACAGTAGAAGCCTTCTCCGATGTTTTAAGAGAAATTGATATTCCTAAAGTGAACTCCCTTCCTTCTCCCTCCCCACAAACAAAAGGCATTAAAATTCCTAACCCTCCCCTTTCCCAATTCCTTCATAGGAGTTTAGCTGGAGAGGGCTCATTTTTTCTTTCTTGGACAACTGTATCTCTATCCATCTTCTGCTAGAAATTTGTGATTCCTTTAGCTCTCTCCATGATGTTTCAAACCAAGTCTCTACTGTTCCTGGATTCTAGAAAGACTCAAGAAAATGTTTCAGCAAAATCTCCTTTTCCACAAAATTTCATTTTCCAAACAATTGTGATTTTCCATAATGTAGGAGCAATCGAAATCCACAGGCTGGGTACTAACCATTGACTATTGCAGAAATTGCATTGTTGGGGCAAGAGAATAGAGACGAAGAGAAAACTTCCTTCTCAACCCATTCTGGATATTCAGAGCACACCACGTGGGAATTTAAAATTCAACGAGAGAAGGTCCACAATAAGAAGTATGACACAACGACAAAGTTTACCCTTTCTATAAACTTTTGGTTCTCCCAGATGATAGCATTTATGTTGTTTTGTGTCTTTGAAAGAAAAGAGAAGGGGAATGTGAATGGGGAATGGTTATTCCTAGAATCTACAATAGTATTTTTTTCTCTTTTAGGGTGGATACTGGGGATTGAATTCAGGGCCTCACAGGTGCTAAGCAAAGATTCTACCACTGAGCTTCCTCCCCAGCCTTTGTTTGCTTGTTTTGTTTTGTTTGTTTTGTGATCTGTCATTCAACCTTCCACCTTCCAACCTGTTTCATGGTGGGAGGTGGTAGTTCATCTCATACTACAGAAACCAGAAACCAAAAGGGGCAGGTCCTTCTTTCTTGGGTCCTTCCCAGCATCCAGTACACAGGACCAAACAAATGCTCCTCTTCCAGAATTCGAATATTGTACAAATGATGAAAAGATGAAGGGATGGTGGTAATTCCTTCACAAGGGGGGCACCGGGGCAGTGTCTCGCTGCGGCAGGAACAATAAACACCTCTTGATAAGACAGCTGTGATGGTGCCGGCTTCTTGAGCCTGCATTGTCTTGGCCTCTGCTCATTTTCTGAGTCTGAGTCCACCAAGAATAAACAAAGTGAGAGATATACCCAAAGAAGCACTGATGCCAGACAGCCAAAGTCAGTGACAAACAGCTCACCACATCTTTTCCTTACTGTCCTTCAGTGTGCATACCATATATTAAACCTTCTGGATTTCCATTTAGTCTTCAGCTTCTATTTTCCCGGCACCCCAATACCAAAGACATCATAGGATATGGCCTCTGTGGTCACTGAGGATGATTCCACAGATTTATTACAGGCATCTCTCCAAGCGAGTTTTGAGTTTTGTGTTCCCCACAGTCTTATCTCCACTGTTTCTGCAGCACTTTGGTGCTGTGCAGGCTACACACACCGCTTCTCTTGCTGCATCCAGTTCTGTAGTTCCTTAGAGTTGTAGTTCCTGTTTTCTAGTTGAACCTCATCTTTTGTTTGCATTCCTGGGCTGGCTGAAAAAAATTTTTCCGGACTCATTCATTGTTTAAAAAGCCTGCACAGTCAGGCGTGGTGGTACATGTCTGTAATCCCAGCACTTGGGAAGCTGAGTCAGGAGGGTCGTCATGAGTTCAAGGACAGCTTGGCTACATAGTGAGATTGTCTCAAAAAACAAACAAAAAAAGAGCTAGCACAAGTTTTAAAAGAAAACATGGGAACTGGGGATGTAGCTCAGTGGTAGAGCACCTCCTTAGCATGTGTGAGGCCCTGGGATTGACCCCAGCACTAAATAGGTAGATAAATAGATAGATAGGACTGCAACATTTAAAATTTCTGCTCTTTGAAAGACACCATCAAGAAAACTGAAAGAGCTAGGGTGCTGCCCAGTGACAGAGCATTTAGCACACATGAAGCTCTGGACTGGATCTCTGGCACCACAAGGGAAACAAACAACAGTAGCATAAGGAGAGGGTAGAAATTTGGATAGTTCTGCCTATGAGTCATCCACCACTTTGTTTTGTTTTGTTTTGTTTTGTTTTGTTTTTCATCCACCACTTTGTAAGTCACTCCTGATAAACTCATTTATAGAGGGAAAGGAGGGAGGGACAGAGAGAGAGAAAGAGAGAAGAAAATATTCTTATATGGGTGTGTATGTACCAGAAAAGGGATTATAACCAGATGTTCCATGAATTCCAGGAGAGAATAAAGGAAATGTCTGCCTCCAGATGAAGAGGTCCCTGACAATCTGGAGAGTGGCTTGGCTAGTAAATGAGTTTATCAGGGTTACTTACAGAGCGGCAGGTGACTTATAGGGAAAACTACTGACTGTTGCCAAACCTCCCTTAGGTATTTACTATTGTTGTTTCTGTTTGTTTGCAGTCCTGGGGATTGAACCCAGGGCTTCACACTGGGCTATCGTCCCAAACCTTTTTTTTTTTTTTTTTCCTCCAAAATAGGGTTTCACTGAGTCACTAAGTCAACCAGGCTGAATTTGAACTTTGATCCTCCTGCCTCTGCTCTCACAGTGCCGGGATTACAGGTGTGCACAACTAAGCCTGGCTAAACTATTGTGTGCATAAGCATTAATTAAAACAAGCTGGGAGTGGTGACACACACTTGTAATCAAGCCTTTGGGAGGCTGAAGCAGAAGGATCACCGAGAGTTCAAGGCCAGACTGAACTACGTAGCAAGACTTTACCACCCCTCAAAAAAAAAAAAAAAAAGAAAAGAGATTTAATGTCATTTTAGTCATCCAGGATATCCAAAATAAACTAAAAGGAGATACACTGAAATGGCTTCAGGTGGGAAGATTGATAATACCATGTGTTGGCAAGATATGGGGAACTAGAACTCACATATACTGCTGGTAGGAATGAAAAATGGGACAGCAGCTTTAGGAAACAGAGTGGCTATATTTTCTAAAGGTAAACCTCCCTTGCCTTCTATTATGGCTTATACTAGATGTCCCCCCAAAACCTCATGTGCTCACAGGTGGGGCTTTGTGGAGGTGACTGCATCATGGGTGTGTGATACCAGATCACAGGTGTGATAACTGGATTAGTCCGCTGATTGGTTTAACAGAGTTCTGGGTGTGGGTGATGGATTTGCTGGAAAGGGTACACTAACTAATTGGCTTGTAGCCTGGATGGAACAAAAAAGAGGAAAAAGAAGGAAGTTCTTCTGCATCCTGCCTGCCCTGCCATGAACTGTTTCTCCTCCGTGATGCCCCTCTGCCCTGCTTTGGAGGCACCTAACTATGGATTGAAACCTCTACAAACTGTGATCTAAAATAAATCTTTCCTCCTTTAATTTTGAGTATTAGGTATTTTGTCCCTGCAATGAGAAAATAACTAAGACACCATCCAACCCAGCCATTCCCTTCCTAAGTATTTATCAAAGACAAAAGCATATGTCCACACTAAGAGCAGTACTCAAATATTCATAGCAGCTTTATTCAAAATAGCCAAACCTGGAAATAATCTGACTCCCCAAATGAATAAACAAACTGTGGCATATACACATGATAGACTACTACAGGGAAATCGAATGCAACAAAGTATTGACAGAGATGGGTATGGTGGTACACAGCTATAATCCCAGTATTCTGGGAGGCTGAGGCAGGGGGATCTCAAATTCCAGCCCAACCAAGGCAATTTACAAATTTAACGAGACTGTGTCTCAAAATAAAAGTTATGTAGCTCAGTGCAAAGGCCCTCTGTTCAATCCCCAGTCCAGCCTCTCCCAAAAAAGTATCAATACAAACAATTTGTTACAGTAAGTTAAAGAAGTCAAACAGCTAGCACTCATGTAGAACTACAGAAAAGTCAAAAGAAAGTATAATGACAGAAAACAGATTAATAGGTCCCTGGGGTTGAGAGTGGGTGGGAGTTGACTTCACAGAAGCATAAGGGAATGTTTTTAGGGTGGCTATGGTAGGGGCACCAGGACATATACATTTGTTAAAACACATTCTTCTTTGCCCTTCAAATGTGTGCATTTTATAGTGTATAAATTATATACCCACCTTCCGCTCTCTAGCTGCCCGAGATCCTGAGCTGTGAGAATAACCCTCCATCCTGCAGCCAGAGCCAGGAACACGCCTGCTCGGCCAGGACGTGACACAGCCGCCCTTCACCTCGCCCCTGAGCCCATCCCACTAACTCCCCTCTAACTCCGACCAGTGAGAGACCCAGCTCCGTAGATGGGACCGGGACTCCCTTTTGGAGCTACTCGCGGTGGGGGGGCACCGGGAACCCCAAGGTCAGGCTGGCTGTGTCCTTTACTGGGTTGTCACCGTTTACCTAACAATATTAATGAAGTTTTTTTACACTGGCGCTGAGCTACCTACACTTTTTCTGTACTTCTAAGGACTGTTAAGGTTGAATTGTACCCCCCGAAAAGATAGGTTGAAATCCTATCTCCCAGTATCCAGCATGTGACCTTATTTAGAAGCAGATGGGGGCTGGGGATTTAGCTCAGTGATTAGAGTGCTTGCCTTGCAAGCAGGAGGTCCTGAGTTCGATCTCCGGCACCACACACACACACACACACACACACACCAAA
>PVJO010015401.1:0-45169 GCA_004026905.1 Hystrix cristata
GAGAAAGAAGCTTATGAAAGTAAAATTCATGTTCAATTCATATTCATACACATGCACAAAATGCTAATAGCAACAGATGCTTCTCTTGCACTAACAGATTTATCCTAAATCTGGATACAATGAACTTCTTTTATTTATTTAAATAAGCAGCTCTTTGGCCAGATTTGCTGGAATATTTTTTCCTCTTGTGAGTTAACAAAATAATTTCAGCTTATATTTTAATTATGTGAAATGGTGGAAGTTGAATTTTTCACCATTTTTTTCTTCACCATACTACTGTATTTCTACATAATATTCTTCAGTATCTAGCACAAAACAGGCATTTAGACACACTCATTTGATTTTTCTTTTATTAATCCTGGAATGGTTCTTCAAAAATATAGTGTTTTAATATTTAGATCACCACACATTTAGAGAATTTTGGATTTCAAGACATCCAGAGATTACTAGGGAACACATAGCTATTAGGTTAGTTTACTGATCATAGGGTAGGTACCAGGGGATTTTCACTTTATTTCTGATTATATACCTATCCTTTTATGATAAGAGGCAAATTTTTCATGTATGAAAGCCCACAAGAGTGGGGAAAATAAAGAAAAATGGCATTATTGTGTAGAAAATATTGCTCTTTTACATATTCACACATTTGACGTGTTCTCATTAAGTGAACTTGGGGTACAATTTTCCAGAGAAATGTTGGAAATAGCAGACATTATTCTTTTGATCCTATGTGCTGTGCTAATTTGCTTGCAATTAAATCACACACTTCAAAAGGTCATTATATTATATAAGGGTTTTAGGAAGTACTTGATTATTGGATTATAAATTATATCCCCCAGGAATTGATAATCTTTCCCTCTTACTAGGTAAGTCAGGTATGGGGTTTGTTTTTGTGCCAAAACTTTACTTAAAGATTTAATTTAAAAATGTTTTTATATCTTTTTCTCAGTGATGTACCATTTTTCACATACCTTCTCAGCTCTAAATTTTAGCAATTCTACTTTAACTGAATAAAATCACTTCTCTGTTGAAATTTGCTTGGTTGATATTGTAATATGTGCTTTTCTGGCTGTGGGAAGTTAACTGTTAAAGAAATGGCTTCATTTGGATGAGGTTTGTACACGAAATGGAATCACTTATTCATTCATTTGACAGTTATTCAGCACCTACAGTATGAAGACATTGTAGATGCCACAAGAACGAAATGACGTGGCTGTTAATCGTTCATCTTGAGCGGGTTAAAGAGTTGTGACCAGGACTGTGCACCGGTTGTGTCCTTACTACTTCTGCCACGTATGGCAGATACTTACAAATTACTTCCTTGGCAAATGGTTATCTGACACACCTTCAATGATCAATTACTGCTCCTTAAAAATTCTGATTAAAACCTTTGCTGTTCATTATAGTTTTCCCCATAAATTTTAAAGGCGAAAATGTTATCTATAATTATTGATTTAAATAAAGATTTGTTTCTAAATAGAAGAAAGTGAAGACAATGAGTTCACATTGCACAAAGTTTACAATTCCTAAAGTTATTAACAATCGAATGGCAATATTATACTGTATATTGCAATGCACCATTTCTGGAAAAAAACCAGAACTTATCATTAAAACATATTTTTTGTCTCATCATTTTCATATAAAGAACAATGAAGGAATGGAACCCATGCATCAAGATTTCTTACATGCAATTCTCGGAAAGAACCAAGAGAAAATGACAATGGCAGGGCAGGGCTTGGATCAGTTGCTACAAGCACAACTGGAAGTTAGTGAAAATTCCGCTGTATTTCTATAGAGGAAGGCTGTGCCAGCAGAATCATGGATTCTGTTTATTTGGGTGCTTGCTCACGATTTCTTGGGTGAGGTCATTTGAACGCTGTGCATCGTTGAGGTTGCAGGCGGCGCGGCGGACGCGGCTGGAGAACTCGGCTCAGCTCTGCATCGCTGCCCTTATAAGACCAGCAATAGGGTTAAGCCCGCCTCCCGAGACAGGCAGGCAAGTTTTAAACAGTATTATGCTCAATTTCCATAGCATCTGTTGTGCAAATGGAGGAGACAAGTCAAAATTAATACTTAATAATGAGTTCTAAATTCCTTACAACCAAATAAACCCCACAACGACACGTTTCCAGCCAACACTCTCACAGCATCTGGTCACTTTGTCTTTCGTACCCAGTCTTCATGCTGTCGCTCGGTCTTGCCGAGATCTTAGGGCGCTTGTGTCTGCCGTTCTTTCTTGGAAAAGCTCCCCTCGGGTCTTCCCGAGGCCCCCTCCTCTCACGTTCACCTTCTAGAGTGACCATCTCTGATGACTGGTGAAACAGCTCTTCTGTTCGCTGCCCCGCTCTGCTCGGGGGCAAGCTTGGGCTTGCTTGACTTCAACCCTGAGCCTCATCGCGGATTCTGGGGCGGTCTGGTGTCCCGCTTCATTGGGGCAGTGTGTGCAGTGCCTCAGGGCCTGAAGCATGCTCTTCCCATCTCGGCCTGCCCTGGCGTCCTCTGAAGTGCTTGGGTTTCTCCGCGGTTCTAGCTTCATCCTTCCAGCGCAATGTGGTTTCGGCTTGCTCCAGAGGACCCTGGCTCTTAGAAGCTGGCAGCGTGGCCTCCTTTCTTTGTCCCTGCAACCCAGTATTGATCCTGACACTCTGTTCCTGCTAATCTCTGGGGAGTCTCACTGCATATTTAGCTCTTCAACTCTTCCAATAATTCAGAATTTTTGTTTGAAATTCTTATAAAACTTCCTTGACTATACACTGTCAAATACAATCTTACCGCCTTGTTTCATTTTCTTTAGGATCTTTATCACTAAGTGCAGTTATTTTTGATATTGACTGTACTATTTATACTGAATTGTACTGTGGCTATTTTACCTTAGTAGAATGTAAGATCCAACAAGACAGATTCTGTGTCTTTTTTATCACTATATCCTCAGTATCTAGCACAGTGCATGGCACATGGTGCTTGTCCAATAAATATATTCAGGGTAAATAGGTGTGGCTGCATTTTTGCACATTTCTGGTACAATACCAGTAATGGCACACAATAGTGTTTTCATATTAATTCATTCTAAATGCCAAACCTAATACAAAGGCCATTATTTTTGTTTTCCTAATCCAAATGGAAATTGGGGTGTTTTAATTTGTTTTTAAAAGAGGGTGAGAAAAAGTATGTAAATGTTTGATAGTGAAAATTCCAACTTCTAAGCTGGATCAAGACTTTCACAAATCCTAATGGATTATTCTTACAAGGCTGTGGCGTCCCCATTCTTGACAAAATGGTCTTTTCTATGCTGTTGTGTATGTACTTTCAGATCACAATCCTAATAAGGTGGAAATGCTTGCTTAATTTGCCATTATTGTTATTTCCTTCAGTTTGGCTGGGCTCAACACACTGGAAAGGTCTTACTTTGCAGATAAAATTGACATTATCACTTTGCTTCCTAAATGATGTACATAAAGTACAAAAAGTACTCCATAAGATTCTTAGTAGTTCTAGATGTAGGCCGATAGTTGGTTCTGAGTCTTCTAATGAACCAAACAAAGAATCTGAAGATTTATGGCTAACATATGAAAATTACTCAGGAGAAGCTAAGCCTTTTCAGGTACCAAAATCCAAAAAGGTGTTCCAGAGGGTTCTCAGAGAAGGGCAACCACATGTCTCTCTACAGGGGGGTGATAGGTCTGCCTGGTCAGAAGAGCACGGGGAAGTGTGAGCCAGCATTCTGGACCAGGCTGGATGTGAGAACGTGGAAGACAGAGGCTGTCCTGGTGCCCACACAGATGCTAAGGGCACGTCTCTATGTCACAGACCACGGAGGGCAGACTCTGATCAGACAGGACAGGCACTTGGGTTTGGCATAAGCAGATAGCTCTCCCAAAGACTTGCAGTGTACATAAAAGGTAATCAAAGCTTCTGCCTCCATAGTCAGGGTCCTTCCAACAAACAAGTTAAAACTGGAAACTAAGTTTATTTCTCTTGCTTAGTCAATCAGTGATAGTTAAGAAAGGTGAAATGTGGGTGCTCCCGGGTTTTGAGTCAGCAAATTGGCAGGAAATGAAGCATTCAGCTACCCTGAGTATGAGTGGGTGGTACAGGGGAAACACGGTTACTGATCTGAGTGGACTTGGCACACATTCTACCTGTGCTTTTTACCAGCCACCTGACTTGGACGAGTTATTCATCATTTTGGAGATGTCCATTCTTTACCTATAAAATGAAAATAATGACCCACTTCTTGAAGGGTTTGTTTTTTCCAAGAATGCACTAATGTTTGTATGGAAGTTGGTAGATGGCAGGTGCTGGTTAATGTTAGCCTTCAATGTAATTATGGTTATTACCAAGTCAAATAAGTAACTAAGAAAGCAAATAGTTCAATACATACATAGATAAAATGGAAATAAAACGTCACAAGTCATAAAGGCAGATTCAAACTTCAGGCCAGAAAGCCAAGGGCAAAGAAGGCTGCAGAGGCAGGTGGGCAGCATAATAACACATTTTAATTACCAGGAATGGGAAAGTCTTGGTTTGATGCATGGTTATGCTGAATTCAGGACTTTCAGTTTGCTCCCTCCTATAACAGCACTAGAGTTGGGTAGAGTGATACTTATTAAGCAGAAATGAGAACTGCCTCTATGGGACAACGAATGCTAATGTAAATCTCACCAAAGGAAACTGAATAGTTCCCAAATGCTGATCTGAGTACACATAACATTTGAACTCAACCATGAAGCTGGTGGCAGAATTGTTCAACTCTTCATAAAATGCCAGATGGAGAAAACAACAGTAGAGAAGAAACAGTAGAAATCGAACACTGGATTCAATTCTCCATCATTTTAAATTTAAACATTAGATTGATTTTGTAGTAATTAACATGGACGATTTTTAATTGCACTTTAAATAGAAAAATGTCTTAATATAAATTACTTCTCAAATCAACTTGTTAAATTTGTTCCTTTCTAGCATTGCTCTTCATTTCTATTTTTGAGATGAGGAAACAGAGCTTCGTACAGAAACAAAAATGTTATAAACATTATAAAACCAAGCACCAAAATTCTTATTTATGTCAATCAGAACTCTAGAAGTAGTCCCTCAGCTTTCCAGAATTTTTACTTCCTTCTTCAGAAACTACATATCTGAATCTAACCCCCACTTCCAAGATATGCTCTCTATGTCACCCACTTCTGATGCATTCCTTTCTTCTCGTATTTCAGATACTGAAACCAAATTATGTAGGTTTCCTTTTCTTTATAGATTCTTCCTTCCCAACAGACTCCAGATCAATTAATTGTACTTTTTACCTCACTTTGGTAATTTAATCAGGTCTTTGCTTTCTTTTCTTCTTCTTCTTAATTTTTTTCTTTTCATAGTGCCAAGTATATGTTAAGTTCTGAGTAACATTGGGAAAAGGGGGGAAAATCCTACCCGTCTTTGAACTTACAGTTACATGGGAAGCCTATAAAACAAATTAACATGAAGTAAATATATAATTGTATATTATGGCAAGTGTTACGAAGGAAGACAAAAGTATGTTAAGTGAGAGGCTGAAAGGGGAGACCTACTTAGCTTTAGGAAGAGAGGGTCTTTAGGAAGAGAAGGCGCAGTGAGGCTGAGGCTGAGAGCCCGAGGCTGACCACCCTTTTGCTGCAGTCATTGGCCTATTTGGATCTTTATTCCCCTGATAAATCTGAGTTCCTATATGCTTATTTATTTATTTATTTATTTTTTAACACTGCTACGACCCGGGTCTTGCCAACCGGGCTGGTTTAATGAATGTTGCAAGCACTGAGAGGGATGTGCTCGGTTAGCAAAATCAGAAGTGATATATTCATTTCAGCTCTGAATAAATGTTCGGAGTTACCTTTTGTCCAGAACTGGACCCTCTGGACTGGGACACTGAAATGGGATGAAGCAAGAAGCAGCGCTTGCTGCCGTCCAGGTCTTCACTATGGGAGGAAACTCAGGAGAGCTGAGCTCCAGTTCTGCTGATTTTCATTTCCATCCCCTGGGGAAGCACTGACAGGATGTTCTGTGGGTGGTCTCTCTCTTTACGAAGGACTAGAAGATTTATTCTACCAATAAATCAGGGAAGGTCAATGACAATGTCAAAGAAACTGTTGTAACTAGAACACATGTTTTATCTGCTCATTTTAAAATGAGAAAGTCTACAGTCAATTTGTGTGAGTGTGTTTGGTAGTATTTCCACTGTGAGAAATACACAAACTATGTGCTATTTAGCAATCCTCACCAAAATCGATTTTCCAGCTTGATAGCTCTACATGTCCAGCTTTCTTTGGCAGGAGAACCAAATTTGAATTTGAATCTATTTTCAAATTAGAATTGGTGGACTCTAAAGTGCTGCATTTGGAAATGTTGAGTCAGGGGGATGCGAAACAAGCCACAGCACACACCCTTCCTTGATTTCCTGGGTGCGTTCCTCGGATCTGGCTGGGGAGGGAGGGGTTACCGTCCTCCTCATTTCACTTTTTATTTTACTTAAATTTGACTTTCATGATGAGCATCTAGTTCTCCTCTTTGGGGGATGGCAAAAAATCCAAACAAATAATGTGGAGAATGAGTCTGAAACTCGACCCTTTTAGCAGGAGATTGTGACACAGGATTCTCAGGCTGGGGCTCCACCTGCAGAAAAGCTCAGCCCTGTCCACTGGAGGAAACTTGGCTCTCATCCTCCCTGGAGCTGCACAGGCCTTAAGGCATTTTTAGAAAAGCGATATTTATTATCTTCAAGTAATTCGATATAAGAATACAGTACTGTGACAGAACTGAAGTAAAAGAACTTCATTTAAAAAAAAGAAGAATCTTACTAAAATGGGGAAAGTTTCACAATAGCAGCACTTCTCTTACAGCCAGAGAAGGAAATTAGCATATTAAAAAAGTTCTTAATGATGTGTTTGGATTGAATAGAAAATTAACATTATTTTCCTTTATTTTTCTTGTCCAAAAACATCAGTGGCTACTCCATGGCACCTTGTGATCTTTCTTAAGACATTTTCTTTCTTTCTTTCTTTTTTTTTTTTTGGTGCTGGGGATCAAACTCAGGACTTTGGGCTTGTGAGGCAAGCACTGTAACCACTGAGCTAAATCCCCAGCCAAGACATTTTCCAATTAATGATATTGCTTCCTTAGGTGTGAGCTCTACAATTTAAACAGCAGTCTATGTTCAAAGATGTATTTCAAGCCATGTCACTTTATCAGAGGAGCAATCAGCCATTTTTTGACAGCCAGTGACTTAAGGCTGAATCAGTGATACCTTTAAAAAGAACTCATTATCAGTCTAGTGAATGAAATATGCATTATAAAATAGTACAGGATTATAATTTTTCAGCGTGTGATGGATTGGGGATCAGCTGACACAGTTTCAAATAGTTTATATTTTAGGATTAGGGAATTTTGACCGAGATTCCCTCCATTCCTTTTGGCATGAAATGGCTGTTTTTCTCTTATGACTGGTTCTGTTCTGAGAAAAATCCAGAAAAGAATTAAACCATGTTTCTATGACTGAAAGTCAACTTACAGGAAGAAGAAATCCCTAATAAACATGTAGGATATCTTTTATAAACATCATCAAAAATTCCCTGGAGACTTAAGGATGCATGAAATATGGTGTGTGCTGTATGGTCTCCATTAATTCTCAGAAGTTCTTTATGGTTCTGTGACATTACAGTCAAATTCACATCCTGTGAGAAGTCAGCAAATGGCAAAAAACAAAAACCAGAATGGGAAGAGGTTGCAAGAACAGCATCCTGCGAGCTGACCTAAGGACATTTTTAGACAAACAATTCTAATCACTGACGGCCGGTGGCAGATTGTTTACACATCCCTAGTATTGGTTACTATATGAATGCCTCAGATGATTCAGCTGTGGAAAGGTGAAATTGTGACAGTGTCAGGTTGAAACCGCAAGTGAGAGAATCCCACGTTCCACAGTGACTAATAACTGGAAATTCAGACTTAGCGAGGGAAGGGAGAGAAGTGAGAACACAGGGCGATAGCATTAGCACATTTGTCATTTTACAGAGGAACACTCGGAAAGTGGTCACTTGTATCCAACCCCGCTCAGGCATACCACGTCTCCATTAGAAGTATCTTTACTCATAGTGGAAAAGATTGTGGAGACATCGTGAAAAATATGTCAAAATTCGACCTTCTTAAACAATATGAAGAGTCAAAAAACTCACTGAGGTGAATCTGTTCCCTGTGAATCACCCACAAAATACTTTCTCCTAATTTTGGTATGTGGTAATGTTGGTGGCCTGGTATGGGGAGGCAAAGCTGATTTATCTGTTTTGGGGACATAGAGGTTTAGGGTCAGATCTCAACTTTTCCACTTGACACCCTTGAAAACTTCAGTATGGATAGTTATAAATATTATTATCATTCGGGTGATTGAGCTAGGCTGCAGCGAGGCTGCGATCCTGAGCCCTCTAAATGTAGTTTTCAGATCTGTTCTCACAAAGATTTCCCAGTAATCCCTCATCGACCACAGCTGTAATTCCTGCTATTGTCAAACCCTTGATCACGTTTTACTTGAATTTCTGAGATAACCTCCTTTAGATTCCTTGTCTTTTGCCCTATTCCTGCATATTTCTTTCTGTACTTGAATGAAAAAAAAATCACTGTATTTAAAAAATGCAAATATAATCATACAGGACAGACTACTTCAATGGCTTTAATTTCTAGCACAAAATTTGTAGTCATACAATTGAATACAAGACTCTTTCTCTCTACAGTCTCAGATGTATGTCCTATGGGCCAGTGAAGTAGTTTTCCACATTTACGGTGCCTAGAATTTTCCACTTGCTGGTCTCTTCCCTCATCCCTTCCCTCTGACACACACAAATAGTGCTCTAATTCTTACTCATTCTGACTCTTCCGCTGAACTAGGGCTGGGAAACCATCCTTACCACAGTGAATTTGGCTTATCTTTCTTTTCCATAGGTGACACAAGCTCCCCCCTGTTTTTTTCAAGTGCTTAGATTCTATTTTAATGTCAGTTTGGGGGACTGATTTTGTCCCTGGAATGCGAGTTCCTTGAGACAGTATTATGTCTTATTTACTTTTAGGTTCCTAGCAGGCACGGGCAACACAATAAGCAAGCAATAAAAGTTTATTGAAAAGGGAAACGTCTAAAGTTTAGGCACAACTAATTCTACAGTCATTCATAAGATTTATACTAAGGAAATGAGTCTCCAATCGTGGAATTCCAGGCTTGGCCAACTTGTGAATAGGATGTATGCAGATGTGCTCACTATGCCGGCAGGTGTTGGGGGTGCAACAGGAGTGTGCGGACGGAAGAATGTAGACAATAGGCATGTCTCAGGATTTTTGAATAATGTCATGTAGTTGACTATTATATCAGGGATACAACTAGTATAATTGATATCCCTGCAAGCTAGTCATAACGACATAAACACATAGGGATTTATTTTCTCTATAATGAGAAGTGCAGAGTTAGGTAGTTCTTCTCCAGTAGCTTTAAAATGTCAGTGCAAAGGTCCTGATGATTCTCTTGGCCATTTTCTCTTCTTTTTTCCCTTTCTGTTGCTCCTCCCCAGTTCTGGTGCTGAGGCGTGGACCCAAGGTTTGTACATGACGCAAATACTCTACCACTGCACCTCACTCCTAGCTATTGGCCTTCATTTTAAAGCCTCAAAAAAGCTGTCAGTATTCGTTATTAGGAACAAAGTCCAGGTAGGAATAGAGAGAAAAGTAGAAAGGCAGAAAAGAGAATAGTGTCAAGGGACATTGTAGGTGAAGATCTACTGTGTCATTTTAGGGAATTGTATGAAAACTGGTCAAATCTCAGATGACTATGATATTCGAGTAAGCAATTTTGCTTTATTATGCTTATTAAATTTAAGTATGAAGACTTACTGACACTTTTGGAAGATCAGTAAATGCAAGTAAATAAACTGTGATCTAGATGAAATCTTAATGGTATAACTTATTGCTCCATTTACTTGTGAAGAATTTCATTCTTAATACACAGTCTCTTTAATGAAATCCTCAAACTGTCACTATTATTTTCCCAAACTTACTGGTTAAGTACTTTCTCTGTACCAGGCACTGTGCTGAAGAGATAGAATATAAAAGAAACTAGAAGAGAGTAGGACAACATTCTTGTCCTATAGTAGCACATTAAATAGGGGATGAAACAATGAAATCAACAAGTAAATCTTGTAGTAGGTGCTAGTTTCTCTGACCAAGGTGAGCGTTAGGTGCTTTGGACGGGTAGCATCTAGACCAGCGGTGGCGAACCTGGGGCACATGTGCTGGTTTTTTTTTTTTTTTTTTTTCAGGCAAAAGTTGTTAAGGTGTGAGTTGATTTTTCTAAACAGTATTCAGGCTTCACTGCAGTGTTGGCAGTTTGCAATAAATAAGTGGGTTTGCAGTTGGAGTTTGGGCATCATCTCTAAAAGGTTCACTATCACTGGTCTAGACGCACTCTGGTCTGGGAAGGAAAGGACAAAAACCAAGAAGGCCTCCAGCAGGAACTGACAGCTCATTTATTCTTTCAAAGAAAATAAACAAACCAAAGGAACATCACAGTAGTTCCAAGCAAATTAGAAAGCAGATGTTTAAATACGAAAAGGCATGACTGTACGGTATGCCCAAGGTACAAAATCAGTAAGTCCTACATATAGCCTCAAAGGTTACATCTGCACACTTGTATGAATCACTAATTTCCTTTCCAAGGTATTAACCCTGATAGTGGAGAACCACAAAGCCATACTAAGACATGGATTCTGGCCTCTCACCTTGACCTGCTCACTGGCTGGGTGGCTATCGTTTGGATACTGTAGAGAACATGTGGAAATGTGACGCAATTAGGAAGGAATGTGTGCTTGGGACATCTGAGTGACACTGGAATGGAAATGGAGAGGAGGCAGTTGGAAAGCATCTTAGAGCTTAAAATTAGGACCTGGGATAAAAATATGAATTTGAAATTCCTTCATTTGTTCTGCAAATTTTTATTATCTGTTATTCCCTGGATGCCAGAAATACAATGAGGAAGACGAGAAGAGTGCCCTGTCCTCCACACATTTGCACCCTAGTGATGGGAGCCAGAGAATTGTAGGTATTGAAGTGCCCATAGGTGGTATTTAAAACTAGGCTCTTAGATGAGCACTGTGGAGAAAGCCAGTAGAGAGAAGAGATGACTCATAATGAAATGTGCAGCACACTAACTTTTAAAAGCAAGTGGTGGTAGAAGAAGAAGGACTCCAACAGACATTAAAAGGAACATCTGGAAAAATAGAAGGAAAAACAGAAAAGAATAGTATCACAGAAATCAAGAGGGGTGGGGAATTGCTAAGGTGAGTTGAATCTTGAGGCAAACTGAGGCTCAGGGTGCTCCGGACTGGAGGGGTCTGCAGCTTGAGGAGTGAGGAGGTTCTGAGCAATCTTGACAGGAGATTCAGAGGATTGAAGCTGGGCAGAAACACTGTCACAAACAAGTGAATGGAGGTGAAAAAGATACAGCAAATGTCCGCTCCTTGTGTTAAGAGG
This sequence comes from Hystrix cristata, assembly GCA_004026905.1. Lineage (NCBI taxonomy): Eukaryota > Metazoa > Chordata > Mammalia > Rodentia > Hystricidae > Hystrix > Hystrix cristata. Next base: position 11,527 of record PVJO010015401.1, read on the forward strand.
GCTGTGGCTAGAGGTGGAGAAACGGAATGTGGAATTAAAGCCCTTGTAAAAAAAAACACCGGATATAGGGAAACAAGTGGGTAATTTATGGGGTCATATCCTCTAGGAATTCAGAGAAAGTGGGATGTAGCTTGAGGGTGGGAAGAATTAGCCCGAAGTTGGGTATTTCTTCCACAGAAACCTGAGAAGATGAAGTTCCTGGATAGGAGGATTGGAGTGTGGGTGTGTGGGAGAGCTGTGAGTCGAGGGAACTCTCACCTGGTGGCTTCTGTTTCTCTGTGCAGGACAACCAAGAATTTTCATGAATTTAGGATCAAGACCTTTGAAAGACTGGTGAAAGTTTCCACAGGGAGCTGGAGAGGGAGTCACTTCGGAGCCCACGAAAGGATTATTAGATGATCTCGAAATCCTACCTATTAAAAGGTCCCCGTATGGTGTTGGTACCGGTATTCTTTTTCTCCTCCAGAATATTTAGATTTATAATGAGGTGATAAGGAAGCCCAACTCTGTAGGATGAGGGTGGGTCAATTGGGAGAATAAGAGGGGAGGGATTTGAGGGTATTAGCAAAACATGGCTTAAATTAAAGCCTCCCAGATTTTTCCTTCAAAAAAAGTTTCAGTGTCTCTTGTATCTAGCACATGGATGTGCTCAGATTAAGTGCTTCTTAGCCCTCTGGGCTGAGCCTGGCCAGACAAGCCAGCGATCTCAGGCTAGCATAAGTAAACTTGAATGTTACAAAGGTAGTATCTTTTGGGGGATTGGGAATTTAGCTCAAGTGGCAGAGTGCCTTCCCAGGAAGTGCAAGGCCCTGAGTTTGATCCCCAGCAACCCCCTCCAAAAAAATTGTCCTTTTGATTTTGCTGTGAAAATGGCTGGGAAATATTGGCCAAGTGATTTATGAGATCTGTGTGGGTCAGGGGTGACAGGGATGCTGCCAAAGAAACCTAATGGCAGAGCCACCAGGAAAGGGAGCCGTGGCCCCAGAGGAGGGTATGAGAAATAGCAGTGTCAGAGATTCTGTAATTCGAGGAAATAGCAGAGGTAGGTGTGGCCTCAAGTTGGCTAGCTGGAGGAGTGTGGCATGGAGTTGAGCGCTGGCCTCTTCCACTGTTGGGGTTACAGTTTAATTAGGGATTTTATTTTGAGGACTTGGTCTGAAACTGGATGATTGATTGCCTAATGCTAAGCAGCTCTAGGGATCTGAGCTAATCTCCTGTTTCATTTGAACTGGTGGTTCCATGGCTAAAAACAAGTTTAAAGGCTGTGTATCAAGAAAAATGGGTGAACTAAAAACCCCTGGTAAATGCTATGTAAATTCTAGTTATTTCAGTTGAGTTTCAAGCTGTTTTAAATGCTATTATCAAAACACTTTAAAAAAATTTTTGATCTTTTTTCCCACTTCACAAACTGCAAATGTATAAATCTTAAAATCTGACTTTTCAGGATGTATTTGTTATGGATAACTTTTAATGCTTTTTAGGGGGGGTTACTGGAGATTGAACCCAGGCGCACTCAACTGGGCTACATCTCCAGCCTTTAAAATTTTGTTAAAATTCGAGACAAGTTCTTGCTGTGTAGCCTAGGGTGGCCTTGAACTTGTGACCCTCCTTCCTCAGCATCTGGGCTGTATGCCTGTGCCACCTTGTCCAGCTCAAATGCTGACTTTAAATGCTACAGCTTCTCTACATGATTTTCCTGTACAAGGTAAAATTGTCAGATATAATGTCTGAAGACAATTCCAAGTCCACTCAATAAATGCTTTTTTAATAAAGGTGACACAATTTGTCCTTCTGCGCTTGGTCAGAGTTAGTTTCCACTCATACAACTTCTGCTTTGTACTTCGCTGCATGAATATAAAAGATGTCTGCATATGAAAGATTTTTGTTTCTCTGCACTATGCTAATTCCAGGGAAGCGTCTGAAATTCAGTACTGTTTTCACACAACTAAGCCAGGAGAGGATTCTTATTCTGCTTTCTTATTGTTCTCCTCTTTTCTTGTTTACTTTTCACTTTTTCTTTTTGTTTTCTCATATATTTATCTGACAACTTTATTCTCATAACTTTATCATTAAAGCCATCTTAGGCAGAAATTGTGGCCTTACTTCCATTGCTAAGGGCAGGGCATTAAACAATGGCTAGTCTTACTCAAAATTTAAAAGCTATTCTCTAAAACTATTTCAGAAAAAATTCAGAATTATATGAAAGGCTGAACTTCTCAGCGGCAGCAGTAGCAATGTGGTAAAATGTGTTGCTAAACTGCTGGTAAAATAGAGTTTTCAGATTACATAATTTTTCAGGGTACATGCAAATATATGTCGTTTGGCTGCTTGCTATTCCAACGAATTGCAGTCATTCAAAATGAAATGTAATAGGTTTCTTTAAAGGATTTGTGGACATGATATTCCAATCTGTATTTGTGACAGATAAACTGTTCAGATCTAAATATGGAAGAGATAACTTGGAAATCTGTTTATAGACATGTGGGCTAAACTTTCAGAACAGGAGGGAAATAAAATTAACTTGCTCAGATTGTGCTCATGTCTAAGATAAGGAGAAAAAAAGTGTTTTCTGCTATCTGATGTACTGCTAAAGCCTAACCACAGAGGAGAGATAGTTTCCAAAAGCTCTGTGAAAGTAGCAAAAAAGAAATGAAAATCTAAATGTGTGATGAAAAGTGTGCTATCCCTCAAGGGCAGAATTTTCAAAGGGAACTTAGCCTAAAATCTCTTTAGATGTTCAGTCTGTGGTGTGAGCACTTCATCTTTTCTGGCTTAGCTTTGAAATTGTACCTGCTGAAAACAGCTTTGTGCCAAAAATATATACATATTTTTTGAGACAATGTCAGAATCATCTCTAAAATTAATGAAAAGGAAAAATAAACCCAAAAGAAATCAGGTCTTTGAATTTATTTATCTTACTGGGACAAAAATTAGAAGGTTTGGCAGTTGTAATGTTAGAGAGACAGGGAAATGCAGTAACCATTTCCTGTCTTGCCTATGGACGGCCTGCCAGACGTAGCTGAGCACTTTTGACTGCCTTGGAGAATCACAGCGACAACTCTGCGTTAAAAATAATTTAATTCTGATTACAATAAGGTTCTAATTAACACGGAGACGACTCTCCCTTCCTCACAGGCGGAGATGAGAATTTTGAGAACCCTTCCTAGTAATGGTGTGCTTTGCTTGGATTCCTCCCAAAGAAGGAAGGAAAACAGAGGAGGGAGGCCAAGGAGGAGAAGAGGTGAGAATTAAACATAACATTTGATCGAGGAAATTAAATTGATGTCGATGTGGAAATCATTCCTTTAAAATAGTCGAGAATTGTCCTTGTTTCACAGGTTAGTGCCTTCTGGTTCTCTTTTGTCTTGGAAATCCGTTTAGTGCAGAAATTAAAAGTACACCAATGCCTTTAAATAGCAAAGAAATATTTTTAAATTATTGCATTTAAGTGAAGTAAATCAGACACACATGTCTAAATACCGCATTTTTTCGCTGGTGTGAGAAACCGAACGTGTAAATTAGGGTGAAAATGTATAATAGATATTGGGAAAAGGGAAGAGGGACAAGGAGTGGGGAGAAGGGGGGGACTAGAAAAAAAGAGAATAGAAGGAAAAAAATGGAAACAACGCTTTTGTAAATAAGGAAGGGAAGAGGGGTTAAAGGAAGGGGAGGGGAATGGGAAAAAAAGCAGCAGCAAGATATATCATGTACAGGTGGGAATTTCCTATGATGAATGTGATCATTATGTTTATCTAAAAAGTACCACTAAAAAAAAGCTAAACTTAAAAAAAAAAACAACACTGTGTTTAGAGGTAGACATTTTTCCTCTAAAGTGCATCTTGAAGCTAGATGTGTGTGACTCTGTTCTCAATGAATGGCCCTTTGACTGAGGATTTGAGACTTGTTTTAACAAGCCACCTCTTACCACATTCTTTCTAGATTTTGCTCACCATTTCGAGGACCTCTCATTAACTCTTCAATCTTGAAGTAAAATCATTTTACTCAATAATTTAGCTCATTGTTTGTGGGTATTTGTTGATTGTGTAAATACTCAAGATTTGATTCTCTGATCTCATTAAAATAAATCAAAAGAATATTGAACAACTACTTAAGTATTGTGTAGTTCTGGTCTTTGAATATTTGTTAATAGCTAGCATACAACTCTTTCCTCTAAGTGGCTTGAAGCCTACCAGAAAGTGTAGTAAGTGTTCAGAAATAACCATAATACCAAAAATAAACCAATGCGTCAAAGGAAGAGAGCACCACTAGTTCTAAGGAAGATGAAATTAGCTACATATTGGTTTTAGTATTTCATATCCATTCACTAACTCATCTTGCAACCAAGAATCATGTCGAAGCGATTCTTTCAGGAGAAAAAGGTGTACAACTGGAATGTGCTTCAAAGAGCTTTTTTGTGAAACATTTTCTGAATAATTCTTGACCCCAAGAACTTTTGCCTGTTTCTAGGTATTAAAACCCAGATAGCTTCCGGCCACCTTGCTACAGAAGTCGGCTTCCTCTACCGCACAGGGGGAGGGTGGAGAAGAAAGTTCAGTCATTTCGTCCCTCCTCTCTCTTCAGTCTTCAGCGGGTTGTGCATCATTTCCAGCTGTCCAAAGCAGCCTTTCCCAGGTCACCACACCAGGCTAGGAAAAATCTATAAAATTTATTTTTTTGCACATTTGTAAGAATTTCTTAGAAACTTGATAAACTCTGACTTTTCTCCGAGTACCAGAGATTAGGTACGTAGTTTGGATTCTTCATAAGTCCTTGTTAATTCTACTTCCCTGAGATTCCTGCTCTTTCTAGCATCTTCTGCAGTTCTCTTATGTTACTCTCCACACTGCTCATGATTTGTAATTCCATTAGTGGAAATGCTGTCTTCTGTCACCAAGTTTCTTCCCGGTGTGTCCAGTCTGAGCTATTCATCCGCAGAAAAGCTTCCAGCGTTCTTAAGTTGGTCAAAGCTATAGATGAAACAGAAGTCCGTATTCTTGCCTCTGGTGTTCTTACTCTTTGGTCAACATCATATGCATTTTCGAGGTCGAGGTTTCTTTTGAACAACTGTACTAATGTAAACAACTAAAGGCACATTCATTAAACTACAAAATGCTAAGAGCAAATGTATACCCCTCTACTAGGGCAAATAGTAACATTTAGGAAGAGCAAATCCAAACTCACACTGAGAAATTAATATTTCCTTAACAAACAAATCCTATTTCCCTTCCCACAGAGTCATCCTATCAGCTTGGAGTATTGCAAACCACACCAAAATTTAGTGACTTAAAACAACCATTTATGTAGTTTGTGAATCGATGAGTTGGTACTCTGGGCTGAGCTCATTGGTTGTTTTGCTCCCGATTGTAGCTCACTGGGCCTCAACTCGTGTCTGCTGTCAGCTAGCAGTTTGGCGGGGCCATGGTAGTTATGTTCTCACTTGCACGTTAGATGGCCGGCTTGCTGTCAGCCAAAGTGACGGAACTACTCAGGTGATGTGTCTCTCATCATCCACCTGGCACACCAGTTCCCATTATCCAGCACACACATCCAGCAGACTTCTTCAAGAGGACTTACTGAGGTGGCCACGGAAGTGTTCCCAGAGCCACAAGAAGGCGAATCCCAAAGTGCAAAACAATTTCAACCCTCTCCTGTGTTACATTTGCTAAAGTGCTAGGGAGCAAGTCGAGTCATGTGGCTGATCCAGATTTAAGGGCTGCAGAAATAGGCTCCACCCACAGATAGGAAGATCTGTAGAATGATGTGACAAGACTGGATGCAGAAGGGAGGAGTTTGTGATCAACTGAAAAATCAGCAAGACCTATTTTTGCGCAGAGTCGCGACTGATTTTCCTTCCAGCTTAGAGCTTCTGAGACCAAGAAAGGGATTGCATTGTTTTAAAGGCTGGTTCTTTCTCTATTCCCTGATGAGGCCCAAGCTGCCAGTTCTTCACCTCCCCAGAATTCTCCTCTAACACAGGGGTAGGACTGAGCAGAGAGAAAGAAGGAAGTTACCTAATTTTTCTCATTGCCGGTGATATCGATGAAGATGGTAAAAGGTTAAGGCCAAACAGAACAGTCTGGGTACATCATACTTTGAATTGTGAAGGTCACACTTTATGACCACCTTTATTAGTATGAGAGAATTTCAGTTACCATTTAGTTTTGTAAGAGAACTAATTGACTAATTGTTTTTATCCCTTCACTTTTGAATTTGTTTAAAAATATTTAGATAAATTATAAACTCATATCTACAACTAAACAGATATATAGTAATACAGAAACGTCACATCATTTGAAAAATTCCAAAACCTCTTGGGTTAAGAAGTTATCTCCTAAATACCTCTTAAAAAGGCTTTTTTTTTTTTTTTTTTTTTTTTTTGGTGCTGAGGATCGAACTCAGGGCCTTGTGCTTGTGAGGCAAGTGCTTTAACCACTGAGCTAAATCCCCAACCCCTCAAATATAATTCTAGAGAGTGAGAATTGGAGAAATGAAATATATGGATAAAAGAGTTTTGATACAGTGCCATTCATGCAGAAAAACATTTAAGAAGAAGGTAGGAAATAAATATAATGATATATGACACTGGGCTAAGAAGCTAGAGGTGAAAATGTTAAAATTCAAGTCACAGGTGAAAAGAAGTCAAATTCTAAAAATGTTTGTCATTTAGTTCATATTTCTGTCTAGTGCCTGAGCCTCTTCCACACTCAAATCTTCATGTATATTTTCTTCCAATTAGGTATTTAGACCTTATCATTAAAAAAAATTGTGATAAATAAAATAGGATAAAAAAGTTGCCAAATTGTGTTCAGACTAATGCAAAGCTTTACTCATGAAATAACACATTTTTGAACTTGGTTTTTCTTTTATTTAAAAAAGCAATAGGATTTACTGCTTTTGAGACTTATTTTTTTTTAAAAAAAAGAGGAAGAAAAATCTATGGAAAAATTGAAGATAGTCTATTTACAAATATTCTCGTAAAAACTTCAGTGTAAGAGTCAAAAAAGGTGTTCAGGATCTGCCCTTTATGTATCTGTATATTCATCCACTCATCATTTTATTGAGATTATAGATTATTACACGAAGACATTATTAGAAAACACACATGTTGAGCTAATGAGGCCTGTGCCCAGTAATCTTGCAGTTTATAATTTGTTGGAGAGTACACAACGTGTCCCACAGATGCATGTCCAGGTGAACGACCAACAAATTGAACAAGTTCGAAGTGAATTTTCCTAGTTATAAAAGTGTGATGAACCGGGGTGTTTTGTGTGAGTGAAAGCTAAGTTTAGGCCATCTGGGGTGGGAGCGAATGACCACTCCTCTGAAAGAGGGTTTACAGAAGAGATGTTATTTCACCAGTTCTTTCTGTGAAGCAGCAGTGAGGTAGGGTCACCTGGTGGAAAGTCCAGGGTCTTCATACTTCCAGGGTTGTTGATAGTTTGGGAATAGCCCTTCATCTTGGCTTTGGATTTTTGAACATCTTAAATTGGCAACAAATTAAAGGTGGATGCAAAATTAAACAACTAGAAAATAGTTCTAGTTGGAAGTAATTTGGGGTACTTTTTCTTCCTTCTTCAATCTACTTCAATACAAATACAGTCTTGATATTCTAAGTCAGAGAGGGCTCTTCGCACAGAAAACTGTCCAGACTACCCTGCCACTGAGGGATTTCATGCTCTTGGATCTCGTTTCTTTATATATCTGTAGGCAGCTCTTGCTTTTATCTTCTCAGTTAAATTAGTTTCTGCATGTCAAGAAAGGGGAAGTGGTGAACCGCCCCCACGGAAGGCTTTATTTGGTTTTTAAATGCAGGTTTGTTACGATCCTGTTGTGGTTATTATAGGAGACAATTTTAGCACTTTGAGCTATTCGATTTCCAGAGGAAGCATTCAAAGAAGAATTTTGCAAGATCTTGAAGGTTAACATTTCAGCCCTGCAGTTGTTAAAGGTCAGGATATATTTGTGATTACATTTGAGAATTCTTGAGGAATGAGAATGATAGGACTTAATATGGAAATACAGCACAGTACGAGATTCCTACAACTTATTATCTAACATACAATGAACATTCTTTGCATTTCACTTCTTCCTCAACTGAATTCCTTTTTGAAAACAACTCTAAGGGCTTTTCCAACTGTCAGTGGGTGGTAATTTTACACACAAACAATACCACGCTGTTACCATGGTGAAAGGAGACTGATAGATGTCTTCATCTTTTCTGAAATTATGGGTCTAGGTGGCTTGTATTTCAACATGTGCAAAATTCCTCATCATGAAACAATATTACTGTTTAAATTTTGAATTGATTCTTAAATTTCTCACCAAAGAACAGTTGTTTTTAGCACCGTGTAGAGAGATCATATCATATGCAAAAGAATCTTACTGATTTGGCTTCTAGAAAAAGGCAGGTGTTCTGTGAAGACTTGGAATGTATGATAGGCAAGCAATGTATAGTTTGAAGGAATATTAAATACTTATAAAACCTAAAAATATTTTCCCAAGAGAATGAAAGAGGAAATAGGTAAGAACCTGAAAATATTTGTGACTGAATTGGGAGGAAAGATGCTAGTCTTATTTAAGTAGATAGGAATAAATTCTCCTAATAATAGGCATATAGCACTTAGTAAACTCTTGCTATGAGGCAGTGTGCTAAGTGATTTACAAATAGTGTCATCATCAATACTAACAACAATTAGATAAGGTAGATTATACTGTTTCCTCCAATTTACAGATGAGATAATTAGAACATAAAGCATTGAAGTTTTGTCCTTGAAGTAATGTTTGGAGAAGCTAGGCTTGAACACAGGCATTTTCTAACCCAAACGTTTTGATATATTCTGAGATACTTAAATTAATTTGTATGTTCACATAGAGAACACATTGTCACTAGCTATGGTGAAGCTTCATGTCCTAGTCTGGAAGTTCTGCCCAAGATCTGCCTAGCTCACCATTTTCATGGATGAAACATGTCTTCCTTCCTTTTGCTTTCTGATTAAATTCTTCTGCTGTTTTATACTGTAGTTTAAATCTGTTTCATTACTTAGTTCTCTACCACCTTTCCCTTCTTTCTCATAGAGAACTGTGCTGATGAGAAGGGGACCAAGAAATGGAGGGAAGGGGGTGGGCGGGGAGGGGAAGGGGATGAAAAGGATGAAGACGTGTTATGTCCACGGATAAGCTGCCTATGAGGAATGTAATCCTTACTTACTGCAAATATGGACTAATAAACATAAAAATTAACAAAAGTAAAATCTGACCTGCTTTTAATGCATTTAAAACATTTCCCAAGTGTAAAAAGTTCTGTTGCAACACAAACAACTGGCAGTTTTCAAGAAGTGTTTATTACAGTTTTATTTTCTAAAAAAACAGAACAGAAAGTGCTGACAGGGTCTCTCACCCTGGGAGAAGAGGACTTGAGCAAGCACACTGTAAGCACAGAATAGTGTTTGTGTTAGAAAGCAGGAGACAGGGCCCTATCATGTTAGTGGTCCCGGAATGTGTGTGGCACGCCTCCCCACAGCACTTTCCCCAGTTGTCACTTAGCGCGGCCTTTTCCTTCTGAAGCTTCCGCAGCCCCACGGCCCATTCCTGCAGTCAGCAGATTCCTGTGGGGTGGCCCCGCCTCTGTTCCTTCTCCTCCGTCTCTAATCTTGCAATGCATAAGTCAAGATTCTGCATCCTGCTTGCCACTGTGACATTTTAATCCACTGCCCCCACTTCCTGTGTTGTTCTTTTATTTTCAGTTCTATCAGTGATAAAAAACATTTAATCTACTATCTCAGTTTTCATATTTTATGTTCATTTGTTTCACAGAACAGTCTACATTGCATTTTTTTTTTGCCAAACTACAGTAGAAGCTCCTTAGAACTAAAATAAAGCTTTTTTTTTAAATGGCAGTTAGGATAGTATTGAGTGCCAATAGTCAGTGCTCTGAATTATACTATGAAAACAGAAACAAAATGCCCCAAATCACCACTCTCCGTAGCCCATTTCTTAACCTCTTCTGTCGGTAGTTTCCCAGGAGTGTAATTTATAAAGGATTGTTGGAGTCATACTTGATATGCTGCCTTATGACTTCATATCCAGTCTGTCAGCAACTTGTTCTTCCGTCTTTTTCTATGTTTCTTAAATTTACCCATTCTTTCTATTTTGTAGTGCCCCATGCTAGCTCTTATGACAGTATGGTTGAATTATGGACTCAGGCTTATGTCTCGTATGCATAAATTAAGCCATCCTTTCCCAAACCTGAATGCCGTACTTTCCTAAAACATCACTTCCAGTGTGCTACTCTGCTGTGGAAACTATAATCTTCCTTCGGCCCATCAGTTTCAAGTGGTTTGGCCACATATACAAGGCTGGGAATGCTGGACCTACATAGATCTATTTGTCTTCGCTCCCTAATAAATGTATTCTACTTTGTGCAGATTGATTTCTTTCTATTTTTTCCTACTACACCCATTCCCATCTTTCTTCCTTTGAGCTAATTTTGGGGATTAATCTTCCTATGTTCTCCCTAAAACATCATTTAGACACTCCACTTTACATATATGTATATATATATACACACACACGTACACACACACATATTTATTTGACAACTATAATTTCCAAATGCCCATGGCAAAAATATTTATTTCATAATCTAGCTTTTAATTTTTAGAAAAAAAATTTATTCTACATCCTTGCTTTACTTAACATTAAGATTGTAAAATCCTTAGGGTTCAGTGTGAATGTGATTTCTTTATTATTTAGATTGAAGTGTTGTTCTGCAAATATTCTGGTTCTTACTGTGGTCCTGATTATCAATGAAGGCCTCTCTGTATTTTGGGAGGAAAATAATGCTCAACCTCTGAAGGCTTGTATTTATTTTTGATAAGTGAAAGAGGTTCTGGACAGAATGCTAGGTCTGTAGGTTTTCTTTTTCTCAGGTTCTAAACGGAATAGCACTGTACGCAGTGCCCCATAGATTTCGCTGTACACGTGAACACACTCTGTAAGATCAGACTAATGTGATTTTTAAGAGAACGTCTGTAGGTCAGATGCTATGCTCCCTGTAAGCTTCAACGTTCGGAAAGTCTCTCTTCTCATTGTATTAAAGCACCATTTAACCAATTAAAATCCACCAAAGTGGCTTACAAAGTCAGAGCCCTACTTTCTCCTCCTCCAGACCCCCTGGGGAGTAGAGCATCCCCCTTGAGTCCAGCAGACTCACGGCGTTGTTTCCTCTCCTGCACCGCATGGAAGATGGGCTGAGGGTGTGACCCTGCTCATTTCCTCTCTGTCACCTCCTGAAGCCCTGATGTGTTTGCTCTATCTAAGAGCTCTGTGCTCCCTTGCTAAGCCTCGCTTCCTGTCCACAGCTGTGCTCTTCTCCATGGACTCAGCTCAACTGGGAAAATCAACCAAAAGCCTCAGAAATGAGTTTTTAATGACTTCCCCACACTTCTCAGTTGCCCTTCAATTCTGGCATTAGTCAGGTCACAAGACAAGGTAGTGGGGGGACTCAGATGTTTAGCATTTTACACAGTGAAAATGCTCAGCTCTTTGCCGACTGAAACAACCTGGGTTAGGTGCGGAATTCTGGGGCAGAGCATTACTATCTACTGTGCATGCGTGTGTGTGTGTGTTTTGGTTTAACTACATTTCCTAGAAATGCACGTTAGTGAGGAAATTTAGGAGTCTGACATTCTTTCATAGTGGCACTTAAAGAGTCAATCTTGCTGATTCTAAGAATGACTAGGAGAACTTTGAAGCTGTACTGAGCTGGAAATCTCAATCTGGAGACCACGGTGGTGAGGCCATTGCCAGTATTGGGAACAGATGCAGCTGTAATAGTAAAATGGTAGACTTCCTAGAGAACGTACAGTGCACACTGAATATAAGTGTTTATTTCCCATCTAACCTGAGCTTTTACAAGACAGATTTCTCTTGAAAGAGTCGGATCTCATAGAGCGTCATTCTATGGGAGGTATTTTAAGGTTTCTTCCATACAATAACATCTCTGAAAGATGTAGACACAAGCTCAAGAGTTACAGGTTGTACCTGCAGAGATGATGGGGAGGCTAAGGCCGAGGGACGGTCAGCGGGTGTCCTCAGAAAGCAGTGGGGGCCCTGCCAGCAGGGCAAGGAGCAGTGCATCTGGAAGTAACTGGGAGCTTGGTGCCTTGGCTGAGGCCACCCTCTGCTGCTGGCTTGGTTTGCTTTACTGCCACATGATTTGCCCTTAGTGTGGGGCAGTATTATCTGCTAGGATTTTTCTCAGATTTTTTAGTAAAGGTGCGGTGCAGCAAAATTTCAATATCGTATCCAAAATTAACCTGTTACTTCTTTTTTTTTTTTTTTTTTTTTTCTTTGCGGTGCCAGGGATCGAACTCAGGCCCTTGTGCTTGCAAGGCAAGCACTCTAATCACTAAGCTAAATCCCCAGCCCCAAACCTGTTACTTCTTAACCATAACTTCGAGTGACACAGTGTTAAATTCGGGGGTGGGGAGGTCACTCAAGCAGCATACTGTGTTTGCCTTTTCCTCAATTTCCATGTTTTCCACTAGTGTAAAATGTATAACTGCAGTTACATTCATCCTGGAACTGCAAAGGACAGACTGCTGGGGCGAAGACAGTCTTGGAAGAGGCACTATTTTACCTCACACAAATGCTGCCCTGGTCCCACTTGAGAGTTGAACATACAACCGGCGGCGCACACTCACAGCTCAGTAACTGTTCACTTGGACTGTTACAGGCACCACCGTCTACAGAATTGTACATTGAATGTGAAGTTGAGTTTCATCTCTTGGTAAGATGTTGCTTTCTTACCACTACTGGACCGAAAACTGATCTTCCATGTCTTCATTAATGTGCTTAGTCAAATTTCCTAATTTACTCCAACACAAGGTAAATCAAAGCTCTAGAGTGCGGTTTTCTAGAACATATATTTACTTTGTAGATGACAACTTATATTGTACACATAGTTTTGGTAAAGTGGAAAACATGAACTTATCTTCCATAGTACTAGTGATGTATTTAACTGTAAGAAATGTTTTTGCATACTAATTCATGTGTTTTACACAAAAATTTTCATCTTTAAAAATCATTACAGATGTCTGTATTCACAAAGAATAACAAGACTATAACACTGATATTTTTGACTATTTTAAAGCATTTAGGCGTGACAATAAATGTTGGGAAAAATGTTCACCATAAGCTTATTTAGACAAATATCTTATATTTGTATGAGATGTGTGTGTCTAGAGATAGAGGCAGAGAATGTGAAATATGTTACAACACTGAATTATCTCATAATAAATTCCTGGCTGCAAAACATAGACTGCTCTGTGTAAAATAAGGACCAACAAAATTTACGCAGCTCCCTCTATAAATGTTTGAACAATAACAGTTATTACCAATATCATTATATAAGCCCTGTCAGTACACTTTAAAAACAATGTACCCTAAAAGTTGGGTTCGGTCTCCAATTAAATATGTCTCTGAGGCAATGCACAAGTATTGTGCAGTATTTTACCATTTTATCTAAACATCACACTAAATATTTTTGATTCAATGATCTCTGTATCTTATCAAGTTGGGAACAAGAGGGAAATGCTCAGAAATGGAAATATCGATAGTGTATTTTAGGATTTTTGAATGCTCTCTTGGTGGTTTTGAGTGCCAAGTTGGATGTAGGTTTTAAGACAGCCCAACGTTACACCCCGCTCAAAGATGATCTGGAAAGTTTACTTCTCCATCCTTCCACCTATACCCAGGTAACAGCAAATTCTAATGGTACGTTCCAAACATTTCTACGTTTTCCACAAGAAATAGGCTGTTTCTAATTCTTTGCTTTTGCATTTTTAAATTAATTTATAGATCCTGATACATATAGAATCATATAATAAAATGGAAAAATTAGAAGAGTGCATGAATTGAGCTCCTCAGTTCAGAAAAAGACAGTTGCTAAAACATAAGAACTCAATCTCCTAATAAAAGTTGCAAGTCCAGGTAGGTGTGGCAGCACATGTTTATAATCCCCTCACTCTGGGAAGCTGAGGCAGGAGGAACCCAAGTTTGAACCTGGCCTGGGCTAGTTAGCAACTTAGTGAGACTCTGTCTCAAAATTAAAAAAAAAAAATTAAATCATGCTGGAGATTAGTTTAGTACAAAGGCGCTGGGTATAATCCCCAGAACCACACACACACACACACACACACACACACACACACACACAAAGCAGCAACAACAACAAAACTTAAAAGTCATTATCTAGGTTTGTTTCTAGTTTCAGTAAAGGGTTTCTAAATGAAAAACTTATTATAAGGCAAAATGGGCAGTGCTAGCAGAAACGTAAAGAATCATTTTTCCAAAATGTTTTCTCCTCAGAAAATATTCCATAAATAATAAGACTAAGATTTGCAAAATGACTTCCCCTTCAAATCAGTTCCTTTAGACATAGTGGTGATTCACGAATTTCTTTTGCTTAAAAAAGATTTGAGAAAAATGTTTACATGAAATATGTCAGTAGACATAGTACAGGAATAGTTAATTTAGTCCTTTATTTGTCAAATTTTAAAAATTTGGCCACGTGGTAGTGGGGTCAGCGGTCAGGACTCTTCCCCGTCCTGGGCCTGTCTCTCTCGGTGATGTCCTGCCAGCCGTGAGTGACCCTTAGAGCCTTCAGGCGCAGAAACCCTTTGAGAGCAGGGCGTGTGCTGGGTAGGTGGGCGGGTGGGGGCAGGTACTGGCCAGGCCGCTTCTCCTCCCCTGCTGAAGGTATGTATTTAAAATACAAGAAAACATGGAAATGGTTGGGCATGGTGGCACACACCTGTAACTCCAGTACTCTGGGAGGCTGAAGCAGGAGGATGGCATGTCTGAGCTCAGCCCGAGCAATTAATGGTTTAGGGAGACCCTGTCTCAAATCGATCAATCAAACATCAATCATTCAATGACTGGGTAGGTAGCTCAGAGTGGAAGCCCAGGTTCAATTCCCAGCTTCGAACCAAAGAAAACCAACATAAAATGCCAAAGCCACGACTCAATCAAATTATTTCCATAAACTCTGGTGTGAATGCCTTGAAAGTGTCCTTCGTCTTTTATTTTTCCCTGTATTTTATGCCCTAGCAGCTCACTGAGTTTCAACTGTGCTCAGCTTTGGCCCCGTCCTGCAGTCATTCATTCACATGCACCGTCCATGTTCTTGTGGGACAAGAACTGGGATTCAGCGCTTAAAGTTGGAGATGAATAAATGAACACAAGATGGGCTCCA
The DNA here is from genome assembly GCA_004026905.1 of Hystrix cristata. Lineage (NCBI taxonomy): Eukaryota > Metazoa > Chordata > Mammalia > Rodentia > Hystricidae > Hystrix > Hystrix cristata. The sequence goes on from PVJO010015401.1 coordinate 26,783, forward strand.
GGTGCCCTCCGTCCCCACTCATCCATTTTTAATGCTTCATTTTATTTGTTCCTTTGCTTTTTCTATGTTTCATTGAATGACAATTATTTTTCGGGATTTTTGTTCTTTCCTGTAAATAAGACCCATAAGCCAACTAGTCCAACAGGAAAAGAATAACTGTAAAAAATAAGTCCTTTCAGGGATAGAATTCCTTTGAATGTAGAATTACTTCATTTTCACACCATTACAAATGTTGTTTTAGAGCATGATACTCTGAGCATCTAGATTCTGTAATAAGCACGGCCCTCATTGATCTGACACTGTTTAAATCACCTGCACAAATAAGACAACTTTCAGGCACCTCGCTTGTCATCTGATATAATGAAAGGAATAGTTCAAATGTTTGTGGTTACATATGCATTAACACCCTGACGTTAAGGTGATAACAAAATTCTCAAATTTGTCTAACCTCATACTGTGAGTTTTTTATTATGTATATTATAAGATCTTAACACAGACAGCATTTTTCTTCAAATCAGTGACAAAATGTCACTCAGCCTTACAAGGATGATTCATTTTAAAATTCAGTTTAGAAATGTGCTATAGTGTTATGCATTAAATTACAGATTTAGATGATATACTTGAAGATTTTTCTGAATTGCAAGAAATAGATGTGATAATAAAATGTTATACATTTCAGTATATTCCGCTTCAAGCTGTCGGTTGATCATTTAATGGTAAACTTGTTTTTTCCCCTTTATATGTGATCTTCGGATTAACTCTGACCATAAATTTTTCCTTTAGGAAGAACATTTCAGAATGTGTAATTCCTGTCCTGAAATATCTCAGGAAACTTAAGTCCTTTTGGCACACAAAAATAGCAGCTTAGTGGAACTTTAATTAGGACACCCCTTCCCACCGCTTCTCTAAAAGAGGTAGAAGACAGGTAGAAAAAGAGCTCAGGGCATCCTTTACTGGCTTCTATTTTCAAAGCTAACATTACTAATTTCAGTTATTTTACAATAAATTGATTTTTGAATTTAATCCATTGAATATGCTGTAAAATCATACTTAGAAAATTTGAAAAAAAGCAAGCATGTAAAATATGCTCAGTTTGTAAAACTCTGGAAAGCAATTGTTCCCCCCTCTCACGACTCACTCACTGATATCCACTGTAACTATTTTATATTATCCTGGTGTTTGTTTAAGCAAATACAAGCTGATGAAAGGGTGGATTCTTATCTTTCCCTGACTTGTACAAACTTTGTCTCCTACCCAATCTTTCCACAGCGGGATTCATTACATTAACAAAACCTCTCACCTCTATTTGATACAGCACTATTAGCTATGCCCATCGTGCTGTAAGTAGACCTCAGAGCTTGTCCCTCTTATGTAACAGAAACTTTGTAGCTGCTGAGCAGTGTATTCCTATGTCCCCCCTCCCCCCTGCCCATCTCTGGTAACCGTGCCACCCTCTGCATCTATGATTTGGACTATTTTAGATGCCACATATAACTAAGAACATGTACTTTTTTTTTTTTTTTTTTCTTTTTATGTCTGGCTTAGTTCCCTTGGAATAACTGCAAGTTTCAGCCATGTTGTTACAAATGACAGGCTAATTTCTTTTTTAAGGTTGAATAATATTTCATCGCATGTGTGCAAGTTTGTGTACCATAATTTCTTTTTCTATTTTACTCTTTTTCTATTCATCTATACAGACACTGAGGTAATTTCCACACCTCGGCTGTTACGAATAATAGTGATATATATAGCATGATGACTAGAGTTAATAGTATTTTATTATATACTTGAAATTTACAGAGTGGATTTTAAGGGCTATCATCACACAAGCAAACACATGTGCATACGTGTGCATACACACAACCACGTGGAGAAATGGATATACTAATTAGCTACAGAGTATAATCGGCTGTGTATATCAGAAGCGCATGCTGTACATCTTTACATGTATATAATTTTCGTTTAAAAATCCCCCAAACAATAAAACCAATGATATTTTCACAAATACTTAGATGTCAGTAAGAAAGCTTCCCCCTTCTTTTCTCTAACTGCACGGTACACTATCACATAGAGGTTTTATAATTGTCCAAACCAGATTCCTGTGGGTGGTTTAAAACATTCTAGTCTTTTGCTCTTACAGACAATGCTGCAATGAATAATATCATTTACTTTTCCTCTGTAAATGAAACATACATTCTCAGAGAAGGAAACGCTAGCCAGAAGTTATATATATTTGTAATTAAAACAATTTCCAAATTATTTCCATGGGCACTGTGCCAATTTATACTCCTATCGCCAATGACTGAAACTATTTTCCTTTTATCTTCTCAGTAGACTCTTCTCAAAATTTTAAGGTTTTAGTTAATTTAATATCTGAAAAATGGACTAATAGTTTATTTTGAATTAGCGTTTCTATTATGCAGTGAGGGGTCTTCTGTATTTTATTTTCTATCAATTGTTTATTAATGTATTTTGACAGTTTTTCTATTGTGGTTCTGTATTTTCTTATTGTCTTCCGGAATTCTTATGTTATGGAGATTTGTCTATGGTAAGTAAGAAAAATATTATCCTTAGTTTGTCATTTATCTTTGACTATATACAGCATTCTTTTCAACACTGTGTGGGATATATACTATAAAGATTAAATTCTTTCTTTTCCTTGCTCTCCTGCTCCTCTTCCTTTCTCTACTCCACCCTCCTCCCTCCTCCCTTTTTTTTCTTCCTCTTCATAAGACGATGTGACATCCTTGTGACCTTGAGACCAGGAAGTCCTTTTCAATAAGGTACAAAAAGTAAAAATCTCAAAGGAAAAGAATAACTTGTCTCCATCAAAAATAAAAACAGGTGCACCTCAGAAACTAAAAGGTAAATAATGATAGAGAAGAAAATAATTACCTCACATAAACAAACAATAGATTGTGTTTTAGAAAGTAAAGAAATCCTGAAATACTCAATCCCAAAAAGACAACTAAATAGAGAAAAGTGGACTAAAATGCAAACAGGAAAATTCACAGAAGAGGAAATCCAAATGGGCGATAAATATATAAAAATGTTATTTAGTAATTAGTAAAAAGCACACTTAAAATAAGAGGCCATGTTTCTGTTCATTTAGTTGGCAAAAATTAAAATGTTTAAAAATGTCAAATACTGGGAAATTGAGTGTCCCCACAGATGGCTAATGGCAGGAATAGGAATTGTTAGAGTATTTTAAGCAGTGTTGGGTGACATTGAAACATGTTGCTCTATTTGAGACTGATCTTGGTATATCATGTGTTGTATCGATTTGACTTAGAATTTTTTTCAGAAGTTTACTCAGCTGCTCTAATATCATTTATTCCATAGTTCTTTTTCATACTGATGTAATTTGCTGTTTTTGCCATATACTAAAGTTACATGTATATTTGGCTGAGTTTCTGAATTTGCAAATCTATTCATTAGCCTATTGATTTGTGTCTGTGAGCCAAATAAACTTTTCCTCCCTTAACTTTGGGTGTTGGGTATTTTGTCTCAGAGACGAGAGAAAAGCAACTAAGCCACTAATGTGGACGACATTGCATGCTGCTTGAACAGCAGGCCATTCTGTCCTTTGCGCATGCCTGAGAAGTCTTTCTGAAACCTTGCCACAGACTTCTCTTTCTTGAGACCTATTTTTGGAGATCATCTTCAATATAACTTCTTTCTAGAAACTTTCCCTCACTTCCTCAGTCTTTGAAATTGTTCTCTATACTTGTATCTCACTCTGTGATGCCATCATATCTCTCATTTCCTTAGACTACAATTATCTGCTTACTTGTGTATGAATTCAAGGAGGTATTGCACAAATTATTTGCTACAGAGTAGGTCTTGAATGTCTACCCATGGCCATGTGTCAAAGGCTTAGTCACCAGCCTTTGGGCCTTTGACATGATTAGGAGGTCATGGAACCTTGGAGATATGGGAGCTGGTCGAGGAAAGTTAGGTCACTTGGGGTGTGCTTTGAAGGGTGTACAGGGACTCCAGCCCCTTCCTCTTCTTTTTTCTGTTTGTTTTCCAGTTACCATGGAGTGAACAGGTCTCCTCTACCAAGGGCTCCAACCATGATGTACTGGCTGCCACAGCCACAAGCAAAGGGGCCAAGGGACCAGGGACTGAAACCTATGAAATCATGAGCCAAAGTAAACCTTTCTTTCTTTCAAGTTGATTTTCTTATGTATCTTATCACAGTTCCAGAACACAGACTTATAGCAGTCTCATGAGATGCTTCTTCAAGATGAAGAAACATCTGTGAAAACAGAGAGGTGTAATCAATAAATTTGGAAAATGCTGTCTTTGAGATCATAATTTACATTTGTGTATAAGAAGCTGCAAAAGGTCTTAAGGAAAAGAAGTTCGTTGCTATTGATATAACTCAAATTTATATCATACACATGTTAATGCATGCTGGGAGGTGCACAAGAAAGACGTCTGAAGGGCCTGTGAATGATCTCTGGTCCCTACTTAGCACTGTGCCTGGAGCATAGGTCACTATCATGTGGGTCCTGAGTGTCCCTCAAAGGCCAACACTAAAGGCACAGGGGAGGCAGTAAAACAGACGGTGACGCTTCCTGACAGGAAGTTGTGTCACTGGAATGCAGGCCCATGAGGAGGCCACGGGGACCCCAGCACTGTCCCTGCTCTGTTTCCCAGTAACCATGAGGTGAGCATATCTCTTTCACCAAGGGCTCCTACCAGGGTATTGAGTGCTCTAAGCAACATGAGTACACAAGGCCTGAAACTTGAACTGCAAACCAAGATGAACCTTTCTTTCTTATTAGTTGATTTTTCAAGCAGACTGCACTGAGATGTATAAAGTACTTAACATGTGCTGGTTGAACAACCTCATCTACTTTATACACTATTCAAGATACTTAGTTTTTTGGAGAAACATTGATTATTGTGTGTAAGTTGGTTTTACACACACGGAACCACAACGACGTAAACTCTAGAGAACTCTGTAGATCAGCCTCATGTATAAAGAGTGTAACCCAGTGGATGCTATTTTTGAGGCATGGGGACATGTACCAACACAAGATCACTCAGGCAAGACTAACCAGGTTGCTTAAGGGGCTTGGAAAACTTTTGTACAGGGAATGATGGAAGTATGGTAAATGTTATTTTGAAGGAAAATGCTGAGAAGAAAATTCTATGTTGAACGATGACTAAGATTTTTTTTATCAGCCCCAACTTCTAAATAAGTTTGGTAAAAAAAACTCATATTTACTACAACACGATAAAATAAGCGTCCTTGTAGAGTTCCTTGGGCCAGAGAATAGAGAGCTACTGTTCTGTTTTGAAGAATGGGTGGGTGATAGGTAATCAGGAGACTTCCCCAGGAGGTGGCCTTTGTACAAACACAACACAGGCGTGTGCAGCGTACTTCATATCACAGCACAGGCTGCCTTTGAAGAAAGACCTGGGTGAATATTGAGGGTGTTTGTCTTTAATGTCATATGAGAACAAGAGAGTTTCTCCTGTCACCTGTTCCATACTGACCTCTTATGCTCTGAGTTTAACATAAGGTAGTGTACAATGGTGGAAATGCATGAAGCGCCTTTCTAATTATTGACTTAAAAGTGAACCATTGAGCAATGTATTTTCTTTTTAGATTTAGCAATGATTCAACGGATTCTATTTATGCTTATCTATCTTCAGTGATGGATTTCTTTTTTAAAAGCAGGTGAGAAATTCTGTGGGCTTCGAAAATGTGTTGATATTAGATGTCTCAGAATATGACTGAAAAACTTGTGGTTTACACTGCAACATCTTGATTTTCTAAGTAGGTCACTGTGAGATAAATGAATTCAAAATTTTTCTTTCTACTCACTGTAGATTATCAGAGTTATATATCATCAGAAGTGCTGAAGCCTGTTCAGAAAATGGTTTTATAACTGTGGTGGTAGGAATACTTGTATTAATTAAAGTGAAAAATAAAAACAATTTCTATTAGATTTTATTTTGTGCTAAATTTCATATTTTTGTATTTTGTTTTTTATTTTTAAGATTTTGAAAAAATATTTTTACTGTTTTTTTATGTTGAACTGAAAAGCTTCACTTGTTTGCAGTTTTACTGTATAAAGTAGTTAATTAATTATTTTTTAAGGACCTGAAAATAATTTTTGTTAAAAATAAAAATAAATTGCTTGCTACATAAAACTATGAATTGTGTTTTTCTCAGGATATGTTAAAAACATACTTACTAATATAAAATAAAAATGTGAAACAAAATATTTTATGTAGACAGCAAATTTATAAATTTTATGTATATATATATGGTTGAGCTTGATTATCAACTTGATTGGCTGGAGAGTTGCCTAATAAAGCATGCCTCTGGGAATGTCTGAGTTGGTCATGGGGTGGTGGCCTTGGGTGACATATCTGGCCCCCTTCTCTCTGGTCCTCTTCCCACATGCTCTGTTTCCCAGCTGCCACAAAGTAAGTAGCTTGCTCCACTATGGCCTCTGCCATGAGGGTTCTGCACTGGAACCAGCCAACCATGGACTGACCCCCCTCGACACCGTGACCTAAGTAAACCTCTCCTTTCAGTTGCAGGGGTCAGCTATCTTATGCTGGCAACAAGACAGTTGGACCAATAGATATGTATTTTTTATTAAATACTTTGTCTCCATATATTTCAAGTTGAGTTAGGGTCTGTCTTTTTCTGGCGATGAGTTAGTTGACTGTGATTCAGAAACTATTTTTTGAGTGAATATTATGTACATGACATTGGAGATTCTTTATCTATGAGATGTGGTAGGCACGTATTGAAAAAGACCAATTACCTCAGCATTTATTAAACAAGTTAACTCAGAAGGCAGCACAATGTAGGAGAAAGAAGACAGACTTCAGAACTGGATTTATCTGGGTTTGATTCCAGGCTCTGCCACGACTAGCTGTGCTAATTTGTGACAAGTTATTCCGTGTCCTAGTTTTGAGTATTAAGTGAGATAATGGTTGTAGACACCTATGACAATGTCTGATACAAGTAAGAATTCAACTAATAGTCACCATATAGCCTTACAATTAATTTAAGTATTACCTTAATTTTTCCTATTGTTGTAATAACTATTCTTGGTCCCTCTGTTATTTCTAAGATTATTCTGAAAGCATTTTGAAATGTTGAACAACAAACAATAAAAGAGGGTGATGGTGGTTCCCAAGTATTCTTATTTAAATAGTCTGAGTAGGAAAACTGTTAATAGTGTTAAATCCAATTTAAACTTATATGCTTTGTTTCTCAATAAAATAATAATTCATTATTTTGCACCCATTAAGAAAACAACACAAATAAGTTTTGTAGATTCTTTTTTACTTTCTTTCATGTTTTCTATAACTTATAAAACCTCATCATTAAACTTAAAGATAACTTCTTCCATATGTGTTCATTTCTCCATACTTTTCGGATGCTCAGTTTCAGACATTTTGACATAATTTTATGCCTTTCACTTTTTGCCTCATGAATAAACTTGTATTGAGGGATGTTTATAAAGTATCTTCTACTGTAGCCACACAGGCCATTTTCTCCTGAAATTGAGCTACAACAAGGACTAGAATGTGCTTCTCCAGTGTTCTTTGGTCCAATAAGAGGCTAGATCACTTGAGTCCTCTTTTGAGACTATAGAATTTTAATGTATTTAGTAAGATTTAGTCATTAAAAATAAATCCAGGTCTACTCTCTTACTGACTTCGGTTTATTTCAGGGTCTTAACATCCTCCTCAGCTTTCTTCAGGGAAACTGCTTCTCCAAATATATATTCTTAGATCTAGAATTACATTCTTCGTACTGAAAGATTATCAGCACTTAATCGGATTTCTAGCACTCACTCCTGACAGAAGACTGTCTTGATTCCTATGAAGTATTCCCCATGATTTTGATGGATAGATGTAAGCCTCGCACTTTACATTGGTAACATCTGCTTTTCTCATATGTGTTAGTTATATAGGAAAGACCTCTCGAGGATGTCGAATGCCCTATTCCTTTCCTGGATATTCTTTAAAGTATATTTTCAAACTTCCCCGCTAATTAAATTCTTCCTTTTCCTTTTCCTGTTTAAAAATTTCATTGTGTTGTGCAAGATACAGGGCCTGATTTCAGGGAAATGGGTCACATTATTATTTACTTATTGAAATGTCAAAATAGGAAGTGATTCCAACAAATAAGAGAAGAAACATATATGAAACATGTGATCTTTTTGAAAACGTTGTCAGCAAAATTTAGTACTAAGTAGGAGTTGGAGGAGGTAGGGAGACAGGAAGTAGATCAGAACCAACAATTCAGTTATGTAAGTGGAGACGATTTTTGCCTATTAACTTGCAAAATTGTGATTTATGTAATATAAGCTGAAAATGACAACCCAGATGTTTTGTTATCAGTTGCACGTCCTTTCAACTCACTTACATTTGAAAACCTCCAAAAAGCTGTGCCTAACCGTTTTGCCTTCCACACTTGTTGCCTAGTGTGGTGTCTACTGTTCTGAATGGGTTTCCATAATCAGCCAGCCTTAGGATTTTCATCGATGTGTTTCTCAAAACAATCTAAGATTCACATTTGCAGGTCAAGACTTGTTTCTTTGTAATCTTTATCAGCTGTTTTCAAAGAGGATTAGTCATTAAAATAGCATGCCAAAATTTTATGAATTTCAAGAGCTGAGTAATAATTTTTCTTGCATTTGAGTGAATGTTCTTGTGGGTTTTTTTTTTTTTTTTTTTTGGTGCTGGGGATTAAACTCAGGGCCTTGTGCTTGAGAGGCAAGCACTCTAACCACTGAGCTAAATCCCCAGTCTTCACTAAATGTTCTTAAGAAGAAATCAACCACACATCAATCAAAATATGCCTAAAAGGCAACTTGTTTAAATTTAGTTTGGTCCTTAAATTTAGTTTAGTCAGTTTAATAAACTGGAGTCATATTTGCAGAAAAATAGATGTACCTTGAGACCATAATGTTAACTGAAATAAATCAGACACAAAAACCTAAATATCATATAGTTTCTCTTATGTGAGAAACCCAGTGTATAAATAAAGAGCAAAATAAAATATATTAGGAAGTAGGGAGACCTTTTTCAAATGGCAAGGGGATCAAGAGATAGAAGGAGGGTGGAAGGGAAAGTGGATGAAAAAGGAATTAAGATGAATTATTTACATGTAACAACTCCACCAAGGAATGTAAACATTATGTACTACAAATACATATTAATAAAAAAAGAAAAAATAGTAGATTGCATTTTAGCCTTATTACACAGTAATTAGTAAAATCTAAGTAGCACTTATTTTGGTATATGAAACATTAACCATATTTTATATATAGAATGAATTCTGATGACTAGCTGAGTCTCCAAAGATGCTAGCACTTGAAATTATCAATGATAATAGCTTTCTCCAGATTTGATTGACCTCATGATTTGGTTCTGAATCATTCTGCTTTATGTCTTACTTTCCTCATTGCTGGCACACAATATCCAACACCCACAATTTAAGGAGGAGAGACTTGCTTTGGCTTGTGTTTTAGAAGTTTCATTCCTTGCATGGTTGGCAGGCTCCAAGCCAGGATGGCATGGCAGAGAGGCATGGTGGGGGACAGCTGCTCACTGTATGGAGGAGTAGGGAGGGAGATAAACCCAGGTCACACCCTCAGTTCTGGCCTCTTCCAACCAGATACCATCTCCTAATTGCAAGCCACCTATCAACCCCCATAATTCGATCACTTTCCAATAACCCTGCCCATGATCACATGATGTTATTGGGAGACATCTAGATATAAACCATAACACTTTAGTTTTAACTATTTTAGCCTCTAATGTTTTAATCGTAAATTTTTGATAAAGTTATAAATGATCATTTTCATTTCTAGAAATAATAATAATAGCTTAGAAATAATCTGGCTCTTGGCCCTGGAACCTGTATTTTTGTGAATTTTTCATTTAACAAACTATGTTAATGTAGAATTTTGCATAGATCTTCTCATTTAAACATTGCAATGTTCCTATAAAGAAAGTAATACCTTACCTCTATCTTATATTTGAGAAAAACTGAAATACAGGGAATTAGTTTACACAAAGTTATATGGACAGGCAGGAATCTAGGATTCAAACACAAAACAATCAGATTTTAAATCATCAGTCTTGCCCATGATCTTGTAAGTTGCTAGATGAGTACTAGAGTTCATATTTCTTGCAATAAACTCAATTTAAAATTTGAGTGCATCATTGCTCACATTTGAAAAAAAAATTTCCAGATAGACATGTGACTTGTAGAGTTAAGTAATTGAATAACCATTATTCTTAGATGCTTGTTTGAAACACACATATGTGGGACAGATGGTATATAGAAATTCTGTACTTTCAATTTTGCTGTGAACTTAAAACTGCTCCAAAACAAAGTCTAATTAAAAACTAGGCACATATTTTAATTATGACTGCATTTATATAAGATATAGTACATAATATAAAGGGAGAAAATTTTAGTGATTTTCGGTTCTTTCTCCTGAACTATTTCTAAGCCAGAGAATAAACTTTTATCTTCAGGATTTAGTGTTGTACTGATCTGAATTCAATAGGGAGAGAGAAAGCACATAGTAACAAGGAAAGCTTAATATAAAAAGCAATGAATGATAACAGATCAGAGTAATGAGGCATTAGTCCGTACAAAGTAAAGATAATTCTAAAAGTACAGGGATGGCAGGTGTAAGGAGCCACTCCCCGCAGGGCTAAGAGACAACCCCCGGGGCCCAAGCAGAGGTCCCCGGGGCCAAGAGCCAGATCTGCATCAGGAGGCCCCCTGTGACTCAGTGAGGGCGGAGGAGGAATACAGCTACAATCTGTGCCCTGAGGTTGGAGGGCGGATGGTCGGGGGTGCATCTCTGCAGAGACACCCCACTGCAGAATCACCGGGGGGCGCAGGGAATCTCGCTGCTGGGCGCTGCAGGAGCCAGGCCCGGAGCAGCTGGGTGCCGTTCAGGAGCTGGTACCCCGAAGCACCAGCACTGAGGGCGGGCGCTGGGGCTGCTGTGCACACTGCAGGAAATCGGCAAACAAGTCGCCAGAACCGAGGAGAAAAGCCCTCCTCTCCTGCAGTGGCTCCCTGTCACCCTCTGTCGAAAAAGTTCAGCATCGCGTCTGAGGGCAAAGTATTTACAATACCCACGTCTGTAATCACAGAGCAGGCGGGAAAGGAAGAATTTGGAGCTGAGAGGCAGTGATTTGGTTACTGTCACGGTGGTGTAACCAGAAATGGTTGACTTGTGAGTGCGATGTGTTTGAAGTATAGTCCGGTGGGAATTTGTGAAGGGAGGCTGTTTGGATGGACTCTGGATTCCAAAGTGACAGCTGAGCGCGCTCCTCAGCGCGTCGCTCAGTCAGCCTTCCGCCTCGGGGCTCGGCAGGAGCTGCACAGTGCACTGCTCGCACGGCCGGACGGCTTAGTGCACCGGCTTTCTCTGTTCACGTCTTCCCTGCTGCCCGATCCCCAGCTCTGCTTCCTGCCCTGTCCCAACAACGGCTCTGGCGGCCTTCGGAGAAGACAAAGTCCTCCTTCCTCTCACACAGGTACCGACCCAGCACTAGTCGCAGGAGGCTGTAGGCCTGTCTTTATCTTTCGGCCGGTCCTGGGGAAGTTGGAAAGGCACTAGGAGAGCAGGGAACGGCGTCGTGCCTGTTACGCACCGGTCTGACCCATGCAATGATTTTGGGAAAGGTGACAACAGCACGTGAATGCATGTGGCCTGAAGCTTATGCTGCTGCACTGCTGGAAAGAAGACGACTACCAGTAAATTCAAACAGACATATATTTAATCTATTCTTGAAGTTTTACTGTAATCCTCTCTGTTATGTGCTGGACTTCCTCTTCCTCATATTTCTATGGTTTGATTTTTGATTTGCTAGGGTTTTTTTTTTTTTGGGTTTTTTTTTTTTTTTTTTTGAGACAGAGTCTTGCTATTTAGTTTTTAGGCTGGTCTTGAATTCACTAGATAGATAGCAGAGGCTAGACTCAAACTTTTCAGGTATCCTCCTGCTTCAGCTTTCCAAGTGCTGGGGTTACAGGGTACGCCACTTTACCTGGCTAATAATTTGCTAGTTGTATAAATGATAATGTAAGGTTGTTAGTATAGCTTAAAAAACCAAGAGTTACCTTTCTATCCTTGAGATAGCCAGTCATACCAGTTGGATGTGTTTCCGGTATTTTTTAATAGTCTTGTAAACATGTATCTACTATTTTATAATCAACAGCATATATGCATGTAAGTGACAGTATTCTATTAACTTTTTGTTTCTTTTTTGCAAAAACGAGCTTCAGACATTTTACAAGGATGATGTAAGGAGGTATGACTTAATCTTTTAATACTTGCTTGATATTCCATATTGTAGACACATAAGCTTCCTCCTGATGATATTCAGGCTGTTTCTAAATTATTGTCTCTTCAACTAATGCACAGTTGGACATTTTGAGCATAATGCTTTTAATTTTTAAGGCTCACATAATATTAAAATGGCTGAGTGTCACGAAAGATAAGTATCTCCTCAGGAAAAATTTAGGATCTAGAGCTTTTAAAAATATGTTTTTCTGCAGGGCTGCTCTTCAGACACTTAACCCTATTTCCTCTTCATTGACTAGCACGTTACTTTAAATTTTATCAAAAATCATTTTGAAATAAAAGACTCAGGATGTATCATTTCTTATTAGCTATTATTTACCAGAAATAACATTAGATGATATTTCAAGGATTTACTTCTTTAAAATGTTGTGTTGAATGTGGCTGAATGCATTGTGAATGCTACTTGAAATTCAATTTTACGTGTTTTATGATTCATTATACTAATTTTCTAGATATAGCAGTTTCGTTAGGGCTACTCCTGGAAGACAAAGATAAATCTCAAGATAAATTGGACTTTTAGGACTTAAATTATAGACCATTAAGTAGTTGAGCAGCATTTACTCTACTATTGTGTACTCTTTTGAGGCACAGCCCACGGTTACACTTCGTTTTTAATTAGTCTTTTTATTTTATTTTATTTTTTTTTTTACAAAATTTAAGTTTTTGGTTTTTTTAATTGGTTATTTCAGTGGCTGTAAATAATGCTTGTTTATCTTTGTGCTTTTAAAGTCATATTGATTTGAGGCACTTAAATGAAGGGAGACCTATTTGGATTGACTGCAATGGACTAGACATTTATATGTGCAAATTGGGTAATGACATGTCTAACATCCATTTGCTTCTATATCTGGTCTAGAATGTGGAAACAGATGTAGCAGGAAGTGTCACAAATGTTTTTAAAAGTCAGATTATATCGAAAGCTCTGTCCGGCAAACCCGAAAGAAGCAATGCACTTGACATGGGTTGTCACAGTCTCTATTTCAAAAATTACTAGCCAACCTACTCGACAAAAGTCAAAAGGAAAATATTGTTTAAACCTTTATGTTTAAAAGGACATTCAATTTTAATATTACAAGCTTTAAAAATAAGTGTTCTCTTAAAAAAATGAAAAATGAGCATGATAAAACATGGAGATTTCACTAGTGGTAAAAATAATAATAAAATTTGGATATGGACCTAAATTTTACTCAGAAAATTTTTTTTATAAGTTAATCTATCTTAGACTTAATAGAGGGCACTGTAACAATATTCAACAAAGGCATTTGCAAAGTCACTTTCAATGTTATAAAATTTAATGTAACACTTACACATTCACTTAGTCACTTATAAAAACTTAGTCACTAAAAGGCTTTTATATAGATTTCTGCAAGTCTCAAATAGTCTTCTACCTGCTTAAAAACAACAAAGAGGAACTTCTTAGCCATATTTGAATCTTCTGCTATTTGCTTCTAATATTTATTTGAAAAGTGAGTTGTCAATATACTGTACTTCTATTGTTTATAATAATTCAGCTAATATGAACATTTACTATATGCTAAGTATTATATATATTTTTCTGTTTTCTACTAATAGTTTCTACCTTGTTCAGATCATGTAATTTCATCGACTTGCAGTTTCATCATGTAAAAATTTTGGAACACTTCCAGTCAAAATGGCAGGCTGCACCGTTGTCAGAGAGTAGATGTGTGTTTTGACCTAAATCACCTCCAGGTGCAATGTGGGCCTGAAGTACACCCAAGACTGTCTAGGTTCTTGAGGCTGTGACACTCAGGGATGATGCAGTACAGTGTAAGCCATGGTGGCCATGGAGCTGTCTTTACGAACACAATCCCTTCCTTGAGTACCGTAGTGCAATGGAGTGCCATGAGTCCATCTCAGCAGTAGGTACCTCACAGCAGTGTGGGTCTTGTCTTTCCCCAGGGCTGTGCTGGTTTTTGAGGGCTGTGGGCTCAGAATGCAAAATGGCTTGGTGGCATTGGTGGTCAGAGGGCAACATAGGAACCTGGGTCTGCCCAACCTCTGGTGATTCTTCCCAGAGCTGGGCAGAGTCCAGCAGTATTTTAACACAGGCTAGTAACTACAGATGAGGCATTTGAGCCTATCCCAGGCCTGAGAAGAGGCTTACAGGGACACATTATTCTTTGTATATTCTCTTTGGTTCATCCTGAACGATACACCAACTGTAGATTTGGGGCAACTATGGGCTTGAATTGCCCTCTAGTGCTAACAGAATGACAACACAATAGCAAACTCCCAACAGTGCTGAGCCTGTGCTGAAATAACGGGAATCACATCACTACAGACTCAGAGAAAAATAGGCAGGCTGCTTAGAATTCCTAGACAGATAGGTATGAACAAAGCCAGGTTAAGAAGAGTGAAATAAATACCTAATCCTTCAATGCCCAGATGATGTCACATACTAAGTATCAAGAAATTTCAGGGAAACATGACCTCATCTAACTTAAAAAAAAGTGTCATAAACTCACCATTTAGTACCAGTGTGGGTGAACTCTTAGATGTAGAATTTGAAACTTTTGTTTGAAGGAAACTTAGCAAGCTTCAAGAGAACACAGGGACATTGTTCAATGCTGTTAAAAAAGAAACTTAACAAAGAAATGGAAGCAAAAATCAAGCAAAATTTTTGAGTTGAAAAATACACTAAGTGAAATTAAAAATGGGATGGAATACGGTGATTGAAGGCTGGATCAAACAGAAGAGAGAATTGGTAAGCTTGAAGACAATCACTTTGAAAATACACAGAGGGGAAAAAGAACAGACAGAATGAAGAAAAAGGAATTTTATGACTGTATTAAAAGAGAAAATATCTGAATTATTGATATTCAAGAGGAAGCTGAGAATGCCAAAGAGGTAGAAAGCTTATTAAAATAGAACATAACACAAAACACTCAGAGATTAGAGATTGATTTAACAAATTCCAGGTACAGGCAGATCAAAGGTCACCAGGCAAATTTAACTCACTCTATAATCAAGCAGTCATTTTAGAACTTTACAACACTTTATAATCAAGCAATCAAAAATGAAAGCTAAAGAGAAGATTCTTAAGGCCACAAGAAAAAGAACACATAATGTTGTCCCATTCCACCTAACACTAGACTCTTCAGAAGAAATCGTATAGGTAGGGAGAGAGGGGCATAACGTTTTCATAATAAAAACAAAAATAAAAACAAAAAACCCCTTCCACCCAAGAATATTGTACTCAGTAAAGCTATTCTTTAGAAATAATGGAGATAAAAACAGTCCTAAACAAGCAAAAGCTGAGGGAATATACCCCTCCAAGACCTATTCTATAAGAAATGCTAAAAAATGTTCCTCAAACTCAAAGAGTCATTAATGAGTAAGAAGAAAACACTGAAAAATATAAATTTAACTGGTAACAATACAATTTCAGAATGATTTAATATAAACATGGTGCATAAACTATACATATCTTTTGTACAAAGATTAAAAATGAAAACAATTACAATCATGATTGCACAATATGTTAAGATATAGACAACACAGAAAGATGTAAAATAGGACATCAGAGATTCAAAATGTAGCAAAGATGGAGCTTACTCATAAACTTTTTATTAGAATATTTTCTATATTTTTGCTTTCTTATTATTTTTACATTATTATAATACTTTCATTTCAAAATAGTATTTTTTAAGTCAAAAGTTATCTTATTGCAAGCCTGATGGTAAGTACAAAACAAAAAGCTATTATTGACAAATGAAAAGCAATAGGTAACATGTCAAAACACACAACCAAAGAGCATGATTTAACCACAAAAGAAGCATACAAGAGAGGGAGAAAGGAAGAAATTAATTACAATAAAACTCAACAGCACATTACAGCATGGTTGTAGTAAGACCTTGTCTATAAGTGATTTCCTTAAATGTAAA
The DNA here is from genome assembly GCA_004026905.1 of Hystrix cristata. Taxonomy (NCBI): domain Eukaryota; kingdom Metazoa; phylum Chordata; class Mammalia; order Rodentia; family Hystricidae; genus Hystrix; species Hystrix cristata. The sequence goes on from PVJO010015401.1 coordinate 43,071, forward strand.
CTGAATAAATTCTCTGGCTAGTATATAGAAAGTGACTGAATAGATTAAAAAAAAAAGACTGAGCTTTATATTGGTTAGAAAGAACTCACTTTAATTCTAAAGATACCAATATTGGATCACAAAAATTTATAAAACAATTTTAGTAGACCAAAAGAAAGATGTCAAAACACTAATAGAGAAATTTAATATCTCATTTTTAGTATTAGACAGGTCATCTAGACAGCAAATCAACAAAGAGCAAAGTAAAATTCCCCTAAATGGACTTAATGGATATCAAGAGGACTTTATACCTAACATTTACAGAATACAATTTTTTCTCATCAGTACATGGAGATTTCCCTAGAATTATGTATATGATAGACCAAAAAGCAAGTGTCATAAGCTCAGAAATAATAAACTCATACTGAGTATCTTTTTTTTTAACCACAATACAGCCAAAAATAACCAATGGAAATTAAATAACAAGAAAAAACTGGAAACTATATGAATATATAGGTTTTAAACATTTTACTATGGAACAATCAGTGGATCAAAGAATAAATAAAAAAGAAATTTAAATGGTTCTTTTAAATAAATGAAAATGGAGACAAAACATAGAAAAACTCATGGAATATAGAAAAGGCAATATCAAAAAGGAAGTTTATAGCAATCAATTCCTACTTCTAAAAGCAGAGAGTCACAAACGACCTATTGCTGCATCTGCAGTAGTCAGAACAAAGGAGAACAAAACAAATCCAAAATTAGTAGAAGGTAAGAAAGAATAAAAGTCAAGACAGAAATAAGTGAAATAGACTAAAAGCTAGAGATGATCAAGAGAACAAACATCTGGCTCATTCAAAAGATAAAATAGAGAAACCCTTAGCTAAACTAAGATGGAAAGGACAAAAATAAAAACAAATGAAAAGAGAGACATTACAACTGATGCTACAGAAATACAAGGTATCACCACAAATAATGATGATAAATTGTAATAGTAATATTTTCTGTGGCTGGGACATAATGTCCAACACCCACAATATAAAAGAGAAGTTTAATTCAACTCACTATTTCAGGGGATTCAGTACATGGTAAACAGCCTCTGAGGAGGAAGGGTATGGTGGAGACAAACAGATTAATTCATGGCAACTGAGAAATAGCACAGGGATGCCAGGGACCAGACATGGCAGCCAGGACCTACTGAGACCCAGGCAGAAATGTGCTAGTCTAATCCTCAGGTTGACCCAGTCGACCAAGTCAAATTTACCTGCCATAACTACAGTAGATACAAATTTGATAGTCTAGGAAAAATAGACAAATTTTGGAGCACACTTTGTCAATATTAAATCAGGAAGAAATGGAAAACCTAGGCAGACTAATGTTGAAGAAAAGAGAATGAAAACTCTCATCAGTGATAAGTCTATGACCGCACAGCTTTCCACTGAGTTCTAGCAAGCATTTAAAAAGGAACTAACACCACTTTTCCTTAAGATAGTCCAAAAAATAAAGAGTAAGGCCACTATTATTCTGATACCAAAACAAGATAAGGACATAACAAAAAAGGACTACAGGTCAATATCCTTGGTGAACATAAATAAAAATATCCTCAACAAAATACTAATGAACCGAATCTGTAACACATTTAAAAAGTCACATTCCATGAGCAGGTGGGACTCATCCCAGGGATGTAAAGGTGTTTCAGTGCACAAATAAGTAAACATGACGTCACACATAGAAAATAGCTGACGAACGTCCTATTACTTCAAGAGGTACATGATAAAATATCATTTTACTTCAGTAAAATTAGCTATTATCAACTTGACTGAAGATGCTAAGCACTGGCAAGGATGTGGAGGAAAGGAAAGCCTTGTACATTACCGATGGAAATGTGTATCAGTACAGGCATCATGGAAAAGTATGGGTTCTCAAAAAATGAAGAGCAGAACCAGTAGCAGTCCCACTGGTTCATATATAGCCAAAGAAAATGAAATCAGAATGTCAGTGAGACATCTGCACTTGTACATTCCTTGCAGTACAGTTCATAATATCTAAGATATGGAAACTGTCTGTCAACTGATGAGTGATGATAATATACACAAAAGAATACTATTCACTTGTAAAAA
>PVJO010015402.1:0-45239 GCA_004026905.1 Hystrix cristata
AGTGAGTCATGCTGTAAAATTTCCAGATGACTTATCCACAGAGAAATGGCACCACATGAAATAGCCCACATAAAGTTTGCAGAGAAACGAGACTTCGTGTCTTCACCTTTATGCCTGCGTTTGATTTCACATGCACAACACCAAGAGGAGAGCTACCTTCCAGAGCACTGAAAGCCAGGGAAGCTACAAAAAGTAAACTGGACTCTGGCATACTCCGTACTTCTCAAGCTAGTTCTCCAGATTCCTTCCCAAGAACAGCATTTCTCGAAGTGTGGCCCTTGGGACCCATTCCCCTGGTTACTGTTGCTTAAAAGGAGATGTAGATTCCCAAGCCCAAAGTCTCTGTGGGGTGGGCTTGGGCTTCTGCATTTTTAATACAGGCTTAAATGATTCCTACCACAGTAACATCTGGAAACCACTGTCCTCATTTATTTACTGTGGACTTCACTGTTGGTTCTTTGCAAGTTTGAGGGTTTTTTTATTTCTTGTTTTTTGTTTTTGTACCTCGTGTTTTTTCATTCTCCAACTCATTTTATACAATATGTTCAGATTATTTTTCCTGCAGTCTTGTTCAACCATTTCTCTCCCATATTCAAAAGCCTTTTGTGGTCCTTAGTGGCCAGCAGAATCATGTTCAGACTTCTTCTCTTGATGTTTAAGGACCTTAATAATGACTTCAGACTCTGCCCTTCCTGTAACTGAACTTCTAGCCAAATAAAACTGCTCAAATATACAACAGACAATCCACTTTCATGCTTCTGCTAAGCTGGTCTCTATTCCTAGAACATTACTGGAAAGTAATGTCCACAGGTTTAAAACCTATCTTTTCTTCAAACTCACTGAAAATTTTCTAATTTTTTCTTGGAAATAATCACTTCTATGAACCTCATAGTATTTAACCTGTTTCTGTTACACCATTTATACTTTTTACCTTTTATTACATTGTAGTGTCTCTTCTTTTGTCTGCCCAGAACCCTATAGTAGCTGGGAACGTCAACTACTAGCAAAATAAGGTTTACATGGGGCTACAACTTTTATACGACACTGTCCCAAGGCCACAACGCATCGGTCTAGAGGTGTGCTCTAAACTATGGCAACCACAGTGACAACTCTTTGACAATGGTTCTTTGGCTTAGGATGGGCGCCTGATTCAAACTGGCGCAATCATTATTCATTCTCTTCTAGATCCTGTTGCAGTGGTCATAGACTGACCCCAGGTGATTCCCTGGGTCAGTCAGATCACTCTCTAACCTCCCCGTGGAAACTGAGATAGTGACCCTCGGAAGCTGGCTGTGGCCATGGCAGTGAGATTGGGCTTCCACACAGTTTCACAGGTCCTTGGGGACAGAAGAGATGGGCGTCTGACAGGTGAGCCTGCCTGCCCCTCTGGGGGCGCTCAAGCTTCGAAGTGCTCTCAAAGCACTATTCAGTGTTGTTTTTAGGGATATTTTGGAAGAACCACCACCACAAAAATAATCCTTTTACCCACAACCTTATTTTTACAGTTTCATTGTTTCTTTTTTTTTTCTTTTTATGGTGATGTTGAGTAGAGGAGAGAAGTTCATGCTATGTTTACAAATAATTAAAAGAGAGTAATGATGCCCGTCTATTTATCTCTCTGCTCTCTTTTTCAACAAAAGATTATTGGAGTTCTTCCTTTGGGGGAAGGGCAGAATAAACATAGCTCCAGAGCAGGAAAGCTATCCCTGCCTAACGTGGGGCCGCTACTTCAGGTTAAGAGAAACCAGGAGATGAGAACACTGCACACAGGATGAGGTTTGAAGACACTGTAATTTACGCTAGGCCCAGTTTAATATGCCACTGAGTGGAAAAAATATCTACCATAAATATAGAGTATATAGACACCGTATGTATTGTGCATCTGTAAATGATTCTGTCTTGCATGATTCATGATGTTTTGAGTTGATTTATTTTTAAACAAGATTAGAGTTACAGCAAAGCCCATCTAAGCAGATACACTAATCAAAGGGCCATGATAATTCTGCCTATGACCAATTTGGAGACTTTCAGGAATTAAAATAGAGACTCTAGAAAACAACTTTAAAAAGGGGTCAGTCATCCTAAACCTAAAAGATGATGATATATCAATTTAGGTTAATGTTCTCATAAAGAGGCACGTCCTATTTATATCTGTTTCATAAGGGAGCATCTTAGTCTTTGTTACAGCCAAGCATTAAATGTATTTGATGAAATGAAAATAAAACAATAAAAAATAAGAAATATTGATAATGAACTCCAGAGAATGAGAAATGAGACTGTTGGGGTAAAAATAAGATGAAAAAGCAAATAATAAAATTTCACATGGATATAATGTTGTTATACAAAACAAAGGCAATAGAAATGCTTTCGTATAACCAAATAGTAGTCTAAATAATATTCTTTCATCTAAAGGGGAAAAAACTTTGTTTAAAGCAAGATATATTTTTTAAATTAAAATATAAAAAATATCATATTACTATAATCAATTCAAAACTTAGTCTTAAAAACTCATTTAAAGTTTTTTATAAAGTATACTTTCGTGACTCAATAGTGTCATACTATTTGCAAAAATAGCCACTTAACTAGCAAAGCCCATCGAACAAAAAAGACTGAGAACCATGTACTTTGATAAATGACCATCTACATGGCCTTGCACATTATGTACATTTAGTTTTCAGTCTGTGTAGGATGAGGCATTAAATCTAGAAACATCAGCACAATGAAACTATTCCCCTAGTTTTAAAGAATTCAGTCATTTAATGGCATTATCATTCCTTATTCAGTACAAAAACGTTCTTTGTCTGAAAGACTAAGAAACACTTTTTTTTTGTTTTTAGTTTGTTTTTAATATCAGGAAAATACAATATAGTTTGCTTTAAAATCCTCTGGACCAGATACGTTAAGAAAACTAGAATTTCTCCTTGACCTAGCATTTCCACAATTCATAATGACTTGTTGAGAGGACATATTTTATAATCTCATTAGTTTTTTTTTAAGTAAAACTTAATTTATATGAACAAACTAAATATAATCATGGCTAATTTGAGAGGAATGTTTCATTTTCCTGCAGCTTCCCAGTAAATACCGGCAGACAGAGTTGAAAGCCTGTGTGGGGAATAGGCAGACCCGCTTCACAACAACAAGGTTTAAGTGGCTTTAAAATGGTTTGGTCAAAGCTCTTCGACTATAAAAAAATCACTGGAAGTCAAAGTAAAGCTCCAGCCTAATATAGTCATTAGTCTAAAGTAGGTTCTAGTTAATAATTATTATCTTAAAGAAAATCAGAACTGGTGATAGAAAACTAAGTCCAATATTCCACAATTTGACAAAGCCTTGTCGTGTCCTCTTTCCTTTCACTGATTACATTCTAATGTCAGTCTACTATATTACTGTACTTATTTTAATATGGTAATTTTATTTATAAGGGGAGATAATACAAACTGAAATTAGTGTGAACCTTCTACATTACTCCTTCAACAAAACTGCTGTTTCTTTTCTCTTTTTCAAAATATTTTAATTTCAAAATATACACATGTGTATTTCAATGTGATAATTTTAAAGAATAATCATGATAAAGAGATTTGTGTTTTCTTGGGGTGCTAGGGGGATTGAATTCTGCGGACTGAGCCCAGGGGATTGTACATGGTAGGCAAGGGCTGTACCACTGAGCTACATTCCCAACCCTACCTAAGAAATTATAAAAACATGCCTTTCTATTAGATAATGTCACTATTAAAATATATACATTTCCATAATATTTTAGTTCTCATGAGCCCCCACATTCTAGGAATCACCTGTGCCTTTTGCACCACAATAACTCTAGAGACACAGCAGAGACAACCTGTGAAATGGGCGGGTCATCATCACTTGACAGAGTCGGTAAGTGTAGCAACAGAACTCTGCTGTAATAACACCTGCCTAAGGGTTGAGTCATGCACAATACTGGATTATCCTAAACAAGTTCAGAGAAGCAAATCTGATCATTCTGAGGCAGCCTAATTCTCATCAGCTACCCCAAACTCCCTGCTCCAGCGTCTTCGCAAACGTTCTGCCAACTAGGGAACTGGGAGACATCACAGTGTCACTTCTGGCTTTTGGTCCAAGAATACCGATGATTTTTGCCTCTCACACTTAATTAGAACATTTGACCCATTAACAGTGATCATGAAAGATGTTCAGTATTTCGGCCACTGAATTTCTCTGACAGATGTGGTGAGATAATTCCACACAGCAGAATCTAATACAAGTCCAATCAATTCTTGGTTCCCAAGGACTATCACATCAATACACTTCTTCATACTTTTATTACTGCCACCTTAGTCTAGGGCCTAATCATCTCCCACTTGAACCAATACTCTCATCAAGTAATTTCATTCTCTATAGCCTATTTCCAATCTAATCTTTCATTCATAATTTTCCAAAATCACTCTTCCTAAAATGCCTTTTCTAACTTATTACTCTCCTGCTCAAACATGCAAATGCTTTTTCAGGGCTCTCTAGATATGTTCAATTTTCTGGCCTTCATATTCAAGGTTGAACATAATCAGTCCTTAACCAGTCTTTCTAAAGTTTTCTATTACTGCCAGGTGTGGTGGTACATGTTTGTAATCCCAACACTCTAGGGGGCTGAGGCAAGAGGATTTGAAGTTCCAGCCTGATACAGGCAACTCAGCAATTTAGTGAGACCCTGTATCAAAATAAAAAACAAGCCAAAAAAAAGAGGGGGCAGAGGGAGCGGCGCTAGGGATGTAGCTTAGTGCAAAGACTCTATTTTTAATCCCCAGTATGACCAACACACAAACACACACACATACACACACACAAAAGTCTACTGTTACTAATTCACTAACCAGGGGTTGACAAACATTTCCTATAGAAGCCAAATAGTAAATACTTTGTTTGGTGGCCCATAAGTCTTTGCTCCAAGTTCTGAACTCAACCCTTACAACAGGAAACCAGCTACAGTCAATATGAACCAGAGTTCGGCTGTGTGCCAATAGAGCTCCTCCCCCTCCACTTCCCCTTCCCCTCCCCTTCTCCCTCCATTCCTGCTTCACAGAAACAGACATGTACCCGATTTAGCCCAAGAGCCACAATTTATTGAATTTTGGTCTAGAAGCACCTTTATTTTCACAAATTGGTGATTAATTGTGTCATAAAACAGATACTAAACTGTGTTCCTAATTCTAGGACACAGGCATGCAGTATAAAATAGCTCCTATGCACGCCTTGGCAAAGTTTCTAGTCTTCACATCGAAAACCACTTTACAATTCCACTGCCAGTGCTGTGAAGGGTCCCTGACTTGGCCAGCAGTGAAACTTCATACTGGCATAGGTCATTTTTATCATGGCGTGGGCAGGCAGAAAACAATGCTAAGAGAAGAAAGGAAAGTATGTGCTTTGAGACAGAGGTAAAAGAAAGCCTAACAGCGATTTAGAAGATGATCAGGATGTAGGCAGGCATGGACAAGGAGGAAAGATGAATCCAGAAAATGTGGCTGGGGACAGACACAAAAGGGTTTAATGCCATACTAGGAGCTTAGATTAGTTTCTTGAGCCACACCGCCCTGAGTCCAGAGCAGGAAGCACCACTTTTTGATTCTTGCATTTTGAGAAACCTACATAATACAGATTTTACATGTCTTGTGTTACTCAAAATGTAGTATTGAGCACTAGCAAAATAGGACTTCATAGCCTTGATTCCGCACTAAGTATTTACTCTTAAACACCCTCAAGGACTCAACTAATGCTTTTCCACATTTCTTCCCTTCTAAACAAAAGGTGAGGGAGTCCAAATGCCAGGAAAGTTTGCAGCTGGTTGATCACAGGGAGGACTACAGCCTCAGGGAAGACGTAAACACTTAGCTGGGGAAAGAAGCAAATTAAATAACTTGACAAGCCTTCTCCTCAGCATGAAGGCAACAGATTTTTGTAACACACTATCATTTGCCAGTGAAGCTGAGGGTCTCTTTTCTGGCTTCTCCTCGTGCTTTAATGCATGCACGATTCAGGAGCTCACAGGAGACACCACAATTATGCAAGACCACAGAGGAAACTTTTAATGAGTACTCAGCCAATCGTACCACGTTTACAGCAGTGTATGTGTGGTTCAGCCTCTAACAGGCCAGCACCATGATACTGACTTTTAAGCTGAAACCATGTGGAAATCGAACCCTAAATCCGTATGTACATTTGCTTTTGTTAAAAATGTAATGAATACAACTTTCATGTTACCTACTAAACATTCGTATTTTGCCTTTTAATAAAAAAGCACATTTTGATACTTTACAAAAATATTTATCAAAGATTTGAAAATAGAGTACAAATTATGGAGGTATTATTAATTTATAAAGTTAAGAAAAAGGGATATATTTCATTTAATATTTTGCTAACTTAATTTATAGCTATTAAATATTTAATATTAAATATATTCAGACCCCACGAATATAAGGAAAGTTCTAATAATTGTAACTTGAAGTCACTGATGTTAACTTTTATTATTTTTACTTATGTATTTATTAGAATTATTCTACTACAATAAATTTCAGATATAAAAACCATAAAGCATCATAAATGAGCATCTATAACCTCAGTACTCACCACCCTGCTCAAGATATTAAGTAGCAGTAAGTTCTCACCCCCTCCACTCTTCCTTTATCACATTCATTACCATTCTTTTCAGAGGCTGCTAGCATCCTGACAAACTCCTTAAAAATACGTTTTCTATTTGCTGATGATGTCTAGAGAAGGTTGATCATACATATTAGCAATTATACTAATAAACTTGCATACCTTAACAGATCGGCAGACGCCTTTTGGATTTAAGTATACAGTATTTAAATTTTGTATTAATGAAAAATAGTAGTTTGGAATTTTCTTTTCCCCTCCCTACCTCTTTTTTTTTTCTTTCTTATCTTAACCTGCACTGGCAGTGACCTTTAGCATAAACTTGCACAGGGGAGGTAAGAGAGCTTCCTTGCCTTATTTTGGTGCAAAGGAGAAGGTTTCTTACATTTCTTCACTGAGCATAATAGCTACTGTAGGTTGATAATATTGTTTTAAGAAGCAGAACAATGTGATCAAGAGTTCTTTTCAGAAAAAGTCCTTAGTGACAGGAGGATGAATTAGAGCAGAATTATGCAGGAGTCTATTACAGGAATCACTTCTATTTAGTGTAAAAGCTAAGGGCTGGAACTGCCCCATCAATGGAACAAACCTCATGGTGTAATTATGAACACTACAATAAAAAATTGCATTTTCATTTGGTTCAATGAAATCAAATAAAAGTTGAACAAATTTTAATATACAACCAGTTCCCAAAGGATCCACTATAGATAATGTTTAAATGTGCAGTTATTGTGATTAGTTACTGGTTCCATACACATCTCCACTAGGTAGAAAAGAATTACCCAGATTACTAGAAAAACTGGCCATATATTTCTTTTGTAAGTCACATAAAACCAATAATACCATAAAACCAATATACTACCACTGAGCAAAGTTTTTTTTATATATATTTTTTAGAATTTTTTAGATTCCAACATGCTTCAGAAAATTAAATATTTCTAGAGAAAGCCATTTCCCAGAATCTCAATCAAAGGAGAATTATTTCCATAGTTTGGTGTTTACAAAGTAATTTACGTAGTTTGGGATTTATTAAGAGAAATGGAGAATAAACAATAAGTGGACAGTAATAAAGCAGCATATATTTTATAAATATATAGCCATCTATATAAAGCAATTCAGTCTCAAACCTTGAATCACAGTGTATTCAATAACAGCATCTTCTTCTCTTACAGGCCCCCTATATTTTCTATTATCTATTTAGAACCAGTTATGTAAACACCAATTGCATCTCAAAAGGTACAATAAGGACTCAACTCTCACTTTAAAAAAAATCACAAAAGCTTAAAAATAGCTAAATTAATAACCTGCATATATTTCCCTGAATCTTGACTCTTGACCCTCTGTCAGTAAGTATACACTTCTAATAAAATGAACATGCTTCCTCCTGTAACTAAACAGCCCAAAGGAATATTCTCTGCCAGAGCAATGAAGTCTAATGGCAGTTCTGCTGACATTCTCCTATCTGAAAATGAAATCATGTGGAAAATGATTTCGACACTAGCAGAATAATTAAGACAAAGGACAAAATTTGATTTGGTAGAAACGGAAGCTTAGCCTGTCCCTGTTCTTAGAGGGAAGGGTGACATTATTTACTTTATTAGTATATCATGTTTCTGTGCTTTCTTTAGAATCATGTGCTTTTTATGTTATAATCACATAGAAAAAAAAACAAAAACAAAAAAAACACCCACAATCCTAATGAAGCTACTCTTAAGGAATTCTCTGTTTCTTTTTGCTGTGGAAACATTTCTCCATTTTGAACATTGCTCCAGAGAATGGGCTGTCTTCTGAGACTTGGCTGTCTGTGATTATATAGCTATTTTCATTACAATGATATCCCCTTCTATTGGTTTTAAACTTTTCTTGAAATGCATGCCTTTGTCTATACCAGTCAAATGAAAATTATATCTTAAAAAAATGTAGGGGAGCTAGGTTCCAGCACTATTAAAGAGAACTGAGAAAAAAATGAAAAAAAAATACTAAGGTAAGGTTTAAAGACTTTAGCACTGTTGTTATCATTATTTGTTTTTCAATAAAATACAGATTATTTTAGCTCCTAACAAACATTTTTAACAAATAAGCATGTACTATAAAACAACAAGAAACATAGCCATGTAAATCCTAAGGAACATTTTTTTCAGAAAATAGGTGAATAGAACACATTACTTGGATCCTGTCAACACAGTCTAATGATCTTTTTCTTTATTTGAAAATGGCTGATATTAAATAAAAGCTACTCTAACAGTACTAGAGAACTTACACAAGGAAATGCTACACTTCAACAATAAATAAAATGAAATGGCAGTTCATTCTCCTATGTCCATATAGTATAAGCTGAATATTTTCAATGTAGCCGAGAGCCAATAACCACTCCAGGCACACACTACTTCATCGACAAGGCAGACAGCATCTACAGTGCCTTATGCAAGACAAGATTTTACCAAATAGTTATTATTGTGACCGATTTTAGCATATTCTTCTACCCAATGGTCCTAGAGATTTCATAGGTTTTTCTTATGCGTTTTAGTACCCAAATACACTACTCCTTTAAGAGGCTCCGCAAACCATCAGTTGTGGAGTATTTGTTACACCGCTGTGGCCACCTGGTTGGCTGCTGTCCCTCTAGGCTCTTCTTCCTCCGGGACAGGGTTAAATGTCAGTCTTCCCTGTAGTTGGTGACATTCTTGCCTGCTCCTTCTGGGCAGCAGGGTTCTATTTGGCCTTGGAAACACTAGTGACAAAAGGATTTGAAGGCTCACAGTTTAGCACATCCTTACATCCATGATTTGAATCTCTGCTCTTAGAATCTCTGAATATTTTAAAATATTTCTCAAAACTCCATCCCAATGTCCTTCCTTTCAACCTTGCTATAATGCCAAGAATCTTCTTCCTGCCTTAATCTTAGATTGCATTCTTTTTTAACCAAAAACGAGTAAGGTAAGACAAAATTCAAAACAGGTATGATTAGATCCTGAGTCTCTTAAAATGTTCATTTCCCACACACACGAGTGCATCTAGCAACCTCTCTCTCACTAATGTAGTTCTTCCTTTTCCTGATCCACAGGCCAAATCAAGGTGACACAAAGCAGGCTCTCAGAACTGTGATGTGTGTCATAAATCAAAGGCCTTGCAGGATGTGAAAGCAGGAACTTGACTTTTCTTCTTCACTTTTTCACTTGTTTTTAAAAAGTGAAACTCTTCATCACATGAACTTCAACGGGAATTCTATGTAATTTTAATCTTTATTTTCCATTGTTATTATATATATATATATATATATATGTCATCATGTTCAGACTGTCAGTTCATTTTATTTGTAAATAATATTTTTAATACTCAGGTGTTGCTAAAATTGTCATTAGATATATTTCCTTCAAAATTTCTTTAGGGGGCTAATACTTTACTTCATTAGGTGTCAATGAAATAAATGACTAGCTCTTTTTTCAAAAGACTAGTAACTAAAAAGAATGCATATTTCATATAACTTATATTTTCTATTCTCACATAGAGAAAGTATATCGTGATAATGTCTGCACCCAAATTGTTTAGCTCTGCTTCATGGTCCCTCCACACAGATTGTTCACAAGGTAACACTATGATCGCAAACCTAAAAATCAAAATGCATTTTATACAGCTTGGAAAGATTTTCTCCATGCCTTGAAATGTTAAAACAAAAGCTGTTTCTTCTAATACCCTTTGATCAATATAATTGAAATATTTTTATTTTAGATATTAACTATTTAGTTTTGATTTCTTTTTACATGCTAGAATTTCAATTATGGCATTTTTTTCTCATGACAAATTACTATCCAGCAATAGTGAAAGATTCTCATTGGCTCATGACTCAAAGCTAGATAAAAATGATAGAAGAACTTCAAAGATAGAAAGCGCACAAGCTAAATGGAGCCTATGGAATGAATCATAATGTGTTATCACCAAAAGAACAAATACCTATGAGAATAGATATGTACTGAAATGAATATTTATAACAAATGAAAGACAGAAATGCTACATGCATTTTTAATTGATGAGGGTCTGTTAATCTCAAGTACTACTTGCAAATTCATAGCTATGTATACACAGACACAAATAAAATTTTTCTTTGAATATTCTGGAAGCAGAATATTCACCAGTATCTGTAATAATCAGCTGCTTTTGGGTGCCAGAAAAGAAACTGGCTATTTTAGAAAACATACTAATGTCATCTACATGGACATAGTTGTGGTCAAGGGAAAAAGATCACTTTCTTTCACTGAGCAAAAAAGTACTAAGGCATGCTTAGAAAATGTTCCAAGCAATCATTTACCAATACATAAGCATTATCAAATACCTTTATTAGATGACCCAATAAAAGACAATTACCATAATTTGAAAAGAAACTTACACAAGACATTTATCACACTAAAAATTCAAGATAAAGCCATAAATTAGTGAATTTATATTATGAGAAGGTTGGATATTTTTCTGTTATTGTGTAATGATTCAAGAGGCTTATAATAGATATATTTCATAGGGATAATATTATTCATAATTCAAACATTTCATTTCCAAGCACATCTGTGATATTTTTACCTTCGGCTATAATACTATAAAACATTTTTATGAAAGTCAGAGCCAGAGTTATAAGTCAGTTACTTTCAATCACCTTTGTCCTCTTTTAAAATAACTATTTTTTCTGATGAAGAATGTAATAAAAAGCTTTCTGCAAATCATTTCAAATATGGAGAAGTACAAAGGTATAAAAAAGAATTTACCATAGGCATAACAACTGGAAATAATTAACAAAACACTGTATAATCAGATCTTTAATTTTATATATTCTCTTCTCTTCTTAGCATGAACATTATGTGTCACTAATACTGTTTTTAATAACTACATAATATTTCATCCCTTAGCAAACCATATTTTATTTACTCCTATATTAGAGTGCTTGGAATGTTCACAAAAATGTTCACTCTATGTATGTACATGTATACTTACTCATTTTATCTATTATTTAAAATAGATTTAAAGAAAAGGAGAGAGTCTTCCTTTTCACATGAAAAATGTAAATTCATACAAGTTACAGGACTGAGCTTTCCATAACCAATATTATATAATTTTCTGTTCTATTATATCAACTATATTTGTAAGAGAACATACTATTCTCTTCCTATAATGTCATCCTTAACAAGTTAGAAATTTGGATCTTTGACTATAACTGCATAAGATCTCTCTCGCTGTCATAATGTGTTATGCTGCTATAACTTAGCATTACCACCCATTTATAATCCATTATTCACCTTTCATTCATAAAAGTATTCAACTACCTCTTAAGCCTACATATAGTTACAAAAAATCCAAAAAAGCACATAAACATATACAGAATAAATAGGAAACAATAAAACAAACATGCAAAAAAAAGAATAAGATATTCTTTTTCTTAATCTTTAACAGATTACAATTAAAGTCAACTTGAATATAGAAAAATTCAGTGCTATTATGATTACTGATAGGCTGCAATTTAAAGCAATCTAGGTAATTCTAATGATAAAGCATAATTACTGTTGAAAGAGTTAAAACATGCTAAAAGTAGTTCGACATACTTTTGTAAGGGAAGAAATGCATCCATCAACTACCTGCAAAGCCCGGAGCTCACAAACCTTCTGTGTAGAATATCTATGTACACTAATTGATAAACAAAAATTTTCCACAGAGAATCTTACAGAAACAGCATAATTTTCAACACTATGTTTTAAAAAGTATTAAACTTAGCTTCTATCTTTTGGAATTAGGAAAACATGAAAATCATTAACAAATTATTCACACAATCATTCATTAATAGAAATGGATTCAGAAATCTCCATACTCAAAAATCATAGCTTTAGCTGTACTTAAGAATTATGGAGATTTTAGTTCTTAAATTTTTCCTCCATCCTCTTAAAATGGGAAATATCACCATAAATAAGTTTTTCTGTTCCTGTTGGAACATAAAGCATGAGAGCCAGTTTTAAAATAAAAATATGCTTATCAAAACTTACGAAATACAGATAGGTTAATATATGATGTGACAAATGTTTCCCTTCATTCTAGAAAAGGTATATCATCTAATTTTGGCATATAAAAATAATAATATTAATTTGTCAAATGGAAATTGATAGCTTATTCAAGATCATGACTCAAAAGCCAGTCTGTGCAAATATTTTTATCCATCAAAAAGAAAAAAAATCAATAAATTTCCAAGTAATTTTGTGTCTCTGTCTCAAATTACTGATTCAATTACTGATTCAAGTATAAAATTACTGACTCAAGTACAACAAACAAATACACTTCATTTAAAAACATGATCTAAACCAAATAGCATTAAGTGCTATAAACAATATATCAGTGCTCTTCAGTCTACAGTTTCTTATTGTAATGGATGCAATGAGACTGTCCTTCACATGCTATTCTTATCTTTTTTGTTTTTTTAAAGGTGTAAGTGATGGGCTATTTCCATATCTGAAACACTTTCATGGTTAAATTCATAGTTCAATGATTCGCAGCACCACTATTAAGTGCACACCAGGAGTGCGGGCCTAGTAAGACCTGTACAATAGACAGGACACACTGAGGGTCATCAACAAGTCCCAGAGTCCCCGCCGTCTACTCAATCCTTTTCTTTCCCAAAGAAAAAAACAGAGAATACAACCGAATAAGAAAAGTATCAATCCTATAAATAATATCACATCCATTTCATTGAATAATAAAATGCAAACCAATCTCAAATTTTAGGAGTTCATTATTAGAAACTAATTACTTACACATGCCTCAAAATTGATCGCAAAATAACATTTTTAACACTTCATTTCACCATCACTATCCTAAACAATCAAACATCACTAAAGTTAACACTTTAACACTGGTTTCACCAACGAGTCGATGCATTAATATATTTAATCTTATTTATGCAAGAGAAATAAAACTGATTTAGGTAATTTATTTTCACTCTCGATAAGACAGAGCGAGCTCAAATAAACAACTTAAGGTTGAACCTCAAGCAACTAGAAAAAGAAGAACAAAACAAACCTAAAGCTCATACAAAAGAGGAAATAATTAAGATCAGAGCTGAAATCAATGCAATTGAGACCAAGAAAACAATACAAAGAATCAACGAATCAAAGAGTTGGTTCTTTGAGAGACTAAACAAAATAGACAAACCCCTAGCCAACCTGGTCAAAAAAGGAGAGAAAAGACCCAAATTCATGCAATAAAAAATGAAAAGGGGGAAGTCACAACTGACCCGGCAGAAATCCAAAGGATCATCAACACCTACTTCAAGAACTTATACTCAAACAAGATGGAAAACATGGAAGAAATGGACAGATTCCTAGACACATACAAATTACCAAAATTAAACCAAGAAGAGATACAAACTCTTAATAAACCAATATCAGCCATTGAAATTGAAGAGGTAATCTACTATATTTCTTCATAACAGACTTCTGTCATACTGTAAGTGACATAAAATAATTCCAATATTTTCAGTCTTTGTCTCATCTTTGGTATATTTCACAAAGATTATATTTCTGCATAATTACAATTCATAGGCATTAAAGGCTTTAGAAGATTTTTTTATGTGTAACTAGAAAAAAGAAGTAGGAATAATCTCCTAACCAATCTCCCATTTATCCAGACACCCCTTCAACCCAGATCTATTGTATGTTTACCCAAAGTTAAAGGGAAGTAGTTGCTCCTTTATTGACAATATCACTGGCCTCTCTTGTATGATATATAAAAGAAACTGCTTTATTCTAATAATGTTTCACATGTCATTTCAGATAAGACCATAAGGACAAACTTCTACTCCCAAACATTTAAAAGCGTTCAATATTATACCATGCATACCTAACAATATAGATATATACAGCTTTCAGAAAGTATAGTGGGTAAGACGAAGCTTTTAAACAGAGTAGATACTTAGAACTCAGGTACAGTTTCCATTAACTAAAAGATTCTTCACTTTACATAATGAGTTACTGCAGGAATTCATAAAAAGAAGCATCTTGTATGCATTAAAAATGAAACAAATCCATAAACTATCAGTTTAGTCACACGTTTTATGGACTACAAACATGGAATAAAGTATGTCTGCATTCCTCTTATAAATTAAAATGCCAAAAATACTAGTTATGAAGGGTGGCAGAACCTGGTACCCCCAAAAGAGGCCATTCTGCCATGAGGATTACTTCAAGCTAAAGGTTCTTGAAAACCAGCAGATGCAAGAAGAGCATACTGATTTCCCCGTTTCTTCCTGAAAATGGGGGGGGGGGTAAAACTTCTCATGTGATAGCTGCCCTCCCTCTAGTAGAGGAACAGAAACATTATTTGATGGGGGAGTCATACATGAGAGAATTCAGTAAAACAGACCCTGTTAAAATAATTCTTATCTTCCTTTAGTCTCTCACATAATTTACTTTTCCGCAATTATCTATCTTTGTTCAATTTAACACAAAACTAGGGAGTTTTTTTTGTTTCCATTTTTGTTTTTCTTTGGGGGGATGATGGGGACAAACTCAGGGCCTTGTGCTTTTCATTTCTTTATGAGAACTCTCGTCCCATGTGAAACTTCTATTAAGTTTATACGCTCCCCTTCCCTTTAATCTGTCTCAGATCAATTTAATTCTCAGGCCAAAATGGCACCTAGGAGGGTAGAAGTTAACTTTGCCTCTTCTAACAGTTAGAAATATGATCATTATTACGCTTGCATTTTTAACTAACAATTTAGAAAGTTGATGCCTCTGTCTTTACACATTATATCTGCTAACCATTAACTGAAAACATATGCTACGAAGCATTCCTATGGGGGAAATAAAGATCTTCCAAGTGGGACCGGTCAGCCAGCTGGACGAAGCTTTTGGTACAGTCACACTTTGGTACTCAACTGCTTTGAGTTCGTCTAATTTGGTAGTCGACACCAATATTCGGTGCTGGTACTTGTCGTTTGGTAGTCGACACACGAGCGAGAACTTGTCAGTATCCCTGGCCTCCCGACTCACAACCCTTTCCAGCCAAAACAATTTGTTTGGTACTTGGCACCTCCTGGAACCAATTAATGATGAGTATCGAGGAATGACTGCACTGTATTGAAGTGTCTAAGTTCTTTTTTCACACACACACACACAGCTTGATAGCTTACGTATCTGTGATAGTTAAAAGGAAATATTCGAATGTAACCTATTCTACTATAAAATTCTCAAGCTGTGTTAGCCTAAATGCCTGAGGAAACTATCTTATTTATCTAACTTTTGAAACTGAATTGTATTGGCGATAAGATGAATGATGACTTACCGGCCCAAAGGAATTACTATCAAAACTGTGTCCATGATGATCACCTTCAACCCAGATGTGACCACGGGGGACTTTGACATACCGGTTTTTGTGTCCCATGGTTCTAGGAACAAACAAGGCAGACAGTGAGAGAAGAACAGAAAGCAAATCCAACATTTCAGCATGCAAACTTAGGAAGGACAGACATGGTAAAAAGATGCAACACACCTGAGTCATTTGTGGGAAAATGGATGCACCTTGAGACCATAATGTTAAGTGAAATAAATCCTATACACAAACTTAAATATCACGTGGCTTACTTAGATTACAAATATAAATAAAGAACAAAATAAAGGACAGGTGATAGGGAGATAGATCTTTTTCAAATAGGAAGGATACCAAGAGATGAAGGGAATGGAAAAAGAATTAGGATCTATATGTATCAACTTCCCGTGAGGAATGTAATTATTATGTACTACAAACAGGTATTAATAAAAATAAAAATTTTTAAAAAGATAAAAAACCATGCAACAGACAAGTCATAACTTCATTTTTAAGTAATATGTATTTAGGTTACTGTAAACCTATTCACTTTTTTTTAATTTCTGGAAGTAGGAAAAAATTATTAAAAAAAGAAGTAGGAATTATGTGTTCAGATAGAATCCAACATAATGGATATAATGTTTTGTTAATTAACTCTGATATCTAAATACGTACTAGTGAAACTCAATAGATGCTAACAAAGTACAGATATATTTGTTTTCTAACATTTGCTTACAAATTTTTTCCAATTTACTCGTGCTCAGCTGCAGTCTTCATTTTTTCAGTTAAACTTCTCAAACTAACACTTTATAACCTCTCACTCTAAAACTCACCACTTACAACAAGAAAAGGAAGGAAAATAATCTAGACAATCTCTTGTAAGATAAAAACTCAGTATCATTTGAAAATTTTTGATCAGCACTAAAGTAATCCTAAAAATAAAAAAAAAACTTTTTTAACAAATTTGAGATTACGTAAAGATCATTGATAGATGATATACATTTAACAGAATACTCTATATTCTTAATGCTGTCAAGGAGAGGAAGAAGAGGCTCTTCGGCACAGTGTCAGTAGCAATATAAAATGTATGACCTTTTAAATGCTATTTCTAATTTAATGTATTTTGGCACATTTTAAGAGACAAAAATGTCCATGCCTTTTGGACTAACTATTCTACTAATAGAAGTTCATTCTAAAAGAGATAATCAGGAATGTGGACAAACACTTATTATCAGGCGTGTTCATTTTGGGATTTTTGATAGCTCCATCCTCCACCAAAATCATTTTACCTAAATGCCCAACAACATGGGACTGGTTACATAAATTCCAATGCAACCAATTAAAGAGACTGAAATATAATAAAACACCATCTCAATCCTGGAACAATAGTTTCTTTTTGGAGCAGAGACTGCTTCCTTGCTTGTTTTTTTTGTTGTTTTTTTTTTTTTTTTCACCCTCAAGCACTCTGGAAAAATCCCTATCCCAAAGAAGTTTCTCAATAAATGTTTACTAAATGAATGAATGAATATCACTCCCAAGGTTCATGAGTTTAGAAGCTGAGCATGGAATCCCTATAAGATCAGTTTTGTTTCCAGGTTGTATATATACAGAAGAATACATAAAAAAGGAAAACTACACATAGATTGATGCTATAGAAATTGAAACTACTCATTATCTGGATGGTTTTTAATTTTCAAGATAATTTCAGCGTTGAATTACTTTGTGTTAGATCAGTAAGTCATTCATGCAAGTAAGCAATGTTGTGGCCATTAGAACCCACAGTAAGTTAATGGCTGCTGTTTATTTTTAATTACTCCTGGGAAGAAGGTTTTTAGGTTTTCAGAGAAACGCAAAAACAATTTGAACACATTTTACCATCATAGACTCTGTAATACTAAAATCAATTAGTTCTTGCCATCAGTATGGCTTTTATGATGAAATTGCCTCTAAGAACTAATATTCTACATCAAGTGTTAACAACAAAGAGAAGACCCTTTTACTTAATTGTTAGAAATGCATACTTCCTAAATAAATCCAAGAGTTTGCTCACCTTATTAAGCTAGTATTTTGGACACATACTTGGAATGAAAACAATTTCCAATTTTGTCTCTTCAAGTAACCATTCAAGAATCATAGGTATGTATATATAGGAAAAAACAGACTTTGTTACTATTACAGGTTTCAGGCAGTCACTGGGTGAGGCAGGGTCCTTAGACTATGTTCCCCATGGATAACTGGGAACCATTCTGGGTACGTGCATGTGTGTATGCATACGTTCACAATGCTTTGGGCTATCTCAGTGGATCCAAAAAATGTGGCTTTCTATGGATTAAGCGGTCTCTTAACTGATGTTTGCACGCAGAGTTCTGGATTGGGTGCGCAGCAAGAAACCCAGACCCTTGAGCCTCACCTGCCTCGTCCTTCTTGAGACTTTCAACTAAATTTATTATGACTTTTTGGTTAGAAAAGTTGCTGGCCAAAGAAGCAAAATGGTCTCAGCTCTCATAGCAACTTCAAATGTTCAGTAGTTACAACCTAGCATGCTAGATGGGGAATTCTGAGGACACCAAGAGGATATCTGGGTGAGAATCCTGAACGATTGCTCATGTCTGCCCCGTGCCCAGAAATGGGCAGCAACAGCATTCCTCAGTAAAATGGGAAAAGTAATACTCGTAAGATAAATAGAAATAATAATAATTACAATAAAACGGTCCTCATCAGGAATATCAGTTATGGATGTGAAGGTGCTTTGTGAACTGGACAGACAGACTTACATTCTTGGATTGTGGGAGAAAATCTTTTTAAAAGTTACAAAGTAAATCCAACACAAAATCATTTCTGCAGTGAAATGGGAGAGTTCAAATCAAACATAGTCTTCTTAAAACCAGAGAATAACATAAAACCCAGACTGTTTTGACGTGATATAAACCAAGGAGTCAAGACACTTGTGAAAGAAAACAACAGCATCGTAAAAGTACCAGTGACAGTTGTATATTTCCTTGTATTGACCATCTTATCTAAAAAATTTAAGTACCCCTTTTATCTCATTATTTTCTAGCCACTTACAATGCTTTATTTTTCTGTATGGGACCTATCAGCATTTGACGTGTGTTTATGGGTTTGTTTACTCTCTACCTCCCCCTACTCTATGGAACATCAGAATTTTGCTTTTCTTACTCAATTTAATAAAGTTTGCCCAGAGGCCAGAAGATTATATTGCATAAAGTGCTCTACAAATATTTGTCAAATTAGTGAATAACTGAAGAGTGAAACATTCTGCAAAATTCTGTGGAAAGTACATAGATTCTGGGGACAGACTAAACCCATTTTATTATTTATACTATTACTCACAAGTGATCGTGTGCAAATTATCCGTATCTGGCCCAGCTTTAAATGGACAGAAGACAAACCCAGACGGGATCAAGATGAAGGGTAGTAGTCAGATGATCGTCTTGCAATAGCGAGTTATCCTATGTCGGCTTTTTATATCTGAATTAACACTGTCAAGTGCATGTGATCTTGAAAAACTTGATGACTCTCAGTGTCAATTTCCTCATTTGTAAAACTGGGCTATTAAGAGTACCTAAGTCAAAACTTCATTCAATGGATAAAAGTAGCATGTGCTAAACACCTGATAAATAGATCCTTTTATTGCTGAGAATGGTTCTAAGTAAGGCTCTGAATATAGTCCTGATATAGTCAGAACTCAATAAGTAGTGATTATTATTCTATTGTCTTCCTTTGTCTATTATTTTCTTTCATTTTATGATTCAGAATGTATTTAGACACACATCTATTCGCATCAGTCTCTTTAAAATTTCCTGAACTACGCTTCAATAATTTCCTTTCCCTGCAGTTGTGCTGTGGCTACAGACTATTTTTAATGATACAAAGAATCTTTTTCTTTTATTCTTATTCCCTTCTGAGACACTCTAAAATTTATATATGAAAATACTATTTGTGCATATTCAAATATGCAGAGAGAAGTAGGTGGAAGCACAATTTATGTGTGGTTTCACCTACTAGTCTCTTGCATATTTGAATGTCGCCATGCTAACACACAATGGTTTACCTCCATACTAGACAGGTTTGAAAGAATACTTTGAGCTGAAGAACTCTGGTAAAATTCATGCTATCTGCATAACACATGCTCTATTGCTCAGGTTTCAATCTAACTTTCTAAAGAGTAACCCAAAGCAGCTTTAAAAATATGATGTTAAAATATTGGGCTAGCTCCTTTTAGGACTGCCAAAGAAATATAATGCTCTTAATAGAATTTCTCAACAGATGGAATTTTAAATAGCTTTGTTCTCCTGAATTCACATAAAAGAAGAAAGACAAGATAATCTTTTAGGTGATTTAACAGTTAAGTGGAGTGTCAGCCTACAAGGTTGTATGTATCTATGGCTCACAAATAATTACAGTTTTGACAGTCAAAAATGAGTTCTGTGTGGCATTCTAACTACCAGCTTTAAAAAAAAAAGGTACTAGCTTTATTAAGACAAGTCACATAAGTCTTATAAATGGAATGAAGAACAATTGCCTCCAATTTGATTTGACCTTGAAAACAATGATTTCAAGTATGTGAATCTTTCATGTGTCATCAATTGGACACAAAAGTACTGTGCAAGTAATTCTTGGGAGCACAAGAAGAAAATGCAATCTGATTAAAAATGTTTCACACACACAATATTAATTTAGGTAGCTTGTATTAATGTCATTCATGATTGATTAGAGGTATTCACGTTTCTTTATTTTTCAAACCATTCTATTGTTCTCCTTGCTGTCCAAGGCAGTTGCTGCCCTTAGGATGTTTACTGCTTCCTGCATCTCAGACTCCTGAGTTTTCATTTTTTTCAAGGCACCAGGAGTGAAAAGCTCAGAGCACAGCAAGATCAGGGGTTGGAACAATTCTCTTTATTATCATAGAGGTAGTAGCAGGAAAGAAACAAACCATCTACTATCAGTCAAGGAAATGAAAAAACACTTGCCTATCTAGAGTTGGATTCAAAATGAGAAAATAATTTTCCCTTAAGAATCTACATTCTGTTTGGGGTTCAAATTCATACCACTTGTGTGATTTGGGAAACCTCAGTGCTCGCTTTAATTGGCCCTGAGCTTCTGGCCGAAGCAAATGTAAATTTCTTCGGGACTATTCCTCAAATCGGGTTTTCAAGCTTTCTGTAAATTAGTCCCAGTTAATAGGATAAGTCCATGATTCAAAATAAAAGGTTTCGTAAGGAAACTGTTGCCGTTAGTGAGTCAGGACAAAGACCGAACAGCAGAATTAGACCCGCCATAGACTTCAAATACTACATTTTTTTCAAATGCAGAATACAAATTGTAAAACATAAGTAAGAAAGAATATAATATTTTAAAATGACAGATATATGAAAAAGAACCAAAGAGGACATTAAACAATTAAAATATATAACTAGGCAAGTGTGTTAAAAGCAGATTAGCATTACCTAAACAAAGCAAAGAACTGGAATATATATTTTTAAAAATTACTTAAAATTCAGATAAGAAAAATAAAGAAATGGGAAATACAAAACTTGCTAAAGAGAAACAGAAAACATTATGAGAAAATATAAAATCATATTATCAAAGCTCCAAAGGAAGACAATAAAAAGAAGCAAGGAAAAGGCGCTATCTGAAGAGACAGTGATAGACTATTTTCCAAAACTGAGGAATGTATGATTGGACAGATTATAGAATTAAAGTGAATAACAAGATAAAGAAATTACAACTTAGTGGACTGTAATGAAATTGTACAACACTGAAGGGTCTCCCTCAAACTTTCCAAAAATCCAAAAACCTCCCAGAGAAAGAAAGATGGTTTGCCTTCAAAGGAAGTAACAATTAACACAAGAGTTCATTTGCTGGGATATAATTTACATGAAATATAGTTAAGCGATTTTTAAGTATATAATTCAATGAGTTTTAAAAACCCGTCATGCATAATCACTATGTAGATCAAGATATGTAACACCCGGACCACCCAAAAAAGTTTCTTCAAGCTGTCCTATGGCCAAATCTGCCCAAGGTCCCCTTGGCTCTAAGGATTCACTGTTATGGTGCTTCTGGTTCTTAGAGTTATGCCTTTCGTTAAGTTTAATATAGATATAATGATACGGTATGCATTCTTTTATTTCTGGCTTATTAATTTAGCTCTATGGTTTTGAGGTCAGTCCATGCTGTTGCTTGCATTATCTGTAGCTTGTTACCCTGTTTTTTCTTAGTAGGATACTGTTCTGTATGTGTGCCACACTTATCAGTCAATAGTTCATGGACATTTGGGCTGTTTCTAATTTTGAGTTTTTATCTAAAAGCAGCAAATGAACAGCTGGGTTTAAGTATTTATGTGGACATATATTTTCATTTTTCTGGAGTAAATAATCATTTTCCTTGAGTAAATAATCTTAAAATGACTGGATCATACATTGTAACCATTTCAATGCTTTTCCCTTGCGGAATTCATGCAGAAATTCAGTTTCTGTTAACAGTATTAAGAGGTGGGACCTTCAAGAGATAGGCATGGAAGGCTCCACACTCATGAATAGATGAAGATCCTTATCCCAGGAGCTGGTTCACTATAAAAAGGAGTTGGCCTCTTCCTCACTCTTTCTCTCCCTACTCTTCCTCCCTTTCTCTCTCTACCCCTTCTCCCATCCTCCCTTTGCCTTTCAGCCATGTGATGCCTTCTCCCATTTTATGATGCAGCAAGAAGGCCCTTGAAAGGTGCATCACCTTCGTTTTGTACTTCCCAGTCTCCAAAACTGAGAAGCTGCCCAGTCACTCATTATCAATTACTCAGTCTGGGCTATTCTGCGACAGCAGTGCAAAATGGAATAAAATACATGGTCAGGGAATGTTTAAACTGCCAAATCATTTCCCAAAGTAGTTGTACTGGCAATCTGTAAGAATTCTAATAATTCCACATCTCACCAACACTTGACATTACCACTCTTTCTAATTTTAGCCATTTTAGGGGCTTACAGTGGCTTCAATTTGCATTTCCTTAATGGCTAGTGATTCTGAGCATTTTTTCACATGCTTGTATATCTTCTTTGGTGAAGTATTTATTATATTTTTAAAAATTAAATGTAGTGGCCTACGCTACTGTAAGAATTCTTTATCCAATCTACACACTAATCTTTATCAGACATACACCCTGGCAAATATCGTCTACTAGTCTCTATTGCACTTGTTTCACAGAAGCATTACAATTTCTTAACAGTTTTTTCTCCAAAGAAATTTTCGATTTTAATTAAGTTCTTTAACCAATTTTTTTCTTCTATGGTATCTGTTATATAACAAAAAAAAAAACTCCGTTTAACTTAAAATCTCAATAATTTTGCCTATGTTTGCCTCTAATTTTATAGTTTTGAACCTCCTGAAATAACTATATGAGACATAAGGCACAGTTCAAGTTTCATTTTTTACACATGGAGATCAAAATTTTCTGGCACCATTTTTTGAAAGGCTATTCTCTCTCCTTTGAATTATCTTGGAAAATCTGCCAAAAATTAATTCATCACATATGAATGAATCTATCTCTGGAACCTTTATTTTGCTGTAGTGATATTTATGCCAATATCTTACTGACATGATTTTGCAGAAAATCAGGTAAAGTGAGCCCTCCGACTTTCTTCCATTTCCAAACCACTTTGGCTATTTTGAGTCCTATGCATTTCCAAATACATTTTAGAATCATCTCTCCATTTCTCTATGAAGTTATCCTGCTGGGAGTTTGATTAGGATTGCACTGATCTTGTAGAGTCACTTGGGTAGAAATGACAGCTTAACAACGCTGAGTATTCCAATTCTTGAACATGGCACATCTCTCCAATTTTAAAGGTCTTTTTTAATATTTCTATCAGTTACTTTATGAGTCTGATGGGAAAAGTAAAGTGTGTATTATATTTGATGTCACTCTAATTTTTTTTTTAATCTTAATTGCTAATACTTCATTGGTACTAGATTTTCCTGTATTGGTCTTATATCCTGCAACCTTGCTAACCGCATCTGCTCTAAATATTTTTTGTAGAGTTCTCAAAATTTGCTATAGAAGCAAGAAAACAGAGATTTCTACAAATAAAGGCAGTTTTACTTCTTCTTTTTTTTTTTTTCAATCTCTATATTCTCTCCCTCTTCTCCTTCCATTGCAATGAGTAGGGCATTCAGAGTTAGGGAAGACAAACTTGCCTTTTTACCATCAAAGGAAACACATTCAATTTTCAGCTTTTAGTAGAAATTCCTGTGCTCATAATTTTGCTCAGAGTTTTTATCATGAGTAGGTGCTAAGATGACTACATAGTAGTTTTTCTTTTAACTTGTTGAGTGAGTGAATACAGTGACTTAATTTTAATTGTTAAACCAACTTACACTTTTAGGACTAACACAACTTGCTGTGATGAATTTGTAAACTATTAATTCACTGAGGATGTTTGCATCTATGTTCATGAGTAAAATGTGTATGCAGTTCATGCTGTGTCATCTTGCATGTTGTGTTTAGTTTCTGAGGATAAAATTCAGAACTCTATGATACGAAGGACTATGCTCTTTTTTCTTGGTATAAATCAATATTTACTAAATGACTACTATTATGGTATAGATCTAGAATATACCCCAAATCTTCTGTGTTATAAGTGGAGCTTGGTTGGGAACAGGCAGGTCACTAAGAGAAGTATATTCTCGTCCCTAGCTCTTCCCTGTTGTCACTGCCTCCTTGCTGCCATGACTTGAGCAGCTTTCCTTTGCCAGGCCCTACCATGAGGCTATTTCTACCTTTAAACCAGCTTACCTTGGACTAAACCCAATAAAACTGTGACCCAAAATAAACTTCTTCTTTAAGTGGCAGGTGTCAGATATTTTGGCTCTGTAATGGGAAAGCTGACCTACCAACCAAATATGCGAAAAAATGTAAATAGCATTTGTGGGGACACAAAAAAGGTCCAGTCCCTTTGACTGAGAGTATAACCAACACCATCATTTTAAATATCAACAAGAAAAGTGGTCAAGGAAATATATAATTGGACAGTCTAAACTACCACAGATGAAACCTAAAAATCTGCAAACATTTTTAAGAAGATCATTGATTAGTAGAGGTATACATAAACAAATGATCATCAAACATTGCTAACTACAAAGATTTTTCAAACAGTGTCATTGTTTGAGGTTGCAATAGTTAGAAAAGGCATGAATATCCAAATCAAGAAATGAATAACAGATAAAAGCCAACAGGTTTAAAAGGCAGTATGGAATTCAAATCAACTTTACAGAGAAAAAGATATGCTTAGTGCATTATTTCCTTGAGAAACAGCATCATGAAATAAGAAAACTTTTCATTAGTCACTTTCTAATGAAAATATCTAATAGAGAAAAACTAAATATATTTAAATTATTTAATTTTGAAGACATTATTATTGGTTTCCTCTTAACTGGTTTTTATGCTAGCAGAATATACGCAATATTAATTTACCTAAATCATACTGAGCCAATTTTTTAAATAGCACAAAGTATTACTACAATTTCAGTATAAATATGGATATTATATAAACTAACTGAATATATAAAAGGTAACTCCAAATAGTAAAGAATGCATACAATTTGCATATATTTAAAATTAGCTTTTGCTAAAATGATGATTGATGGCATAAAATGTTAAAGGCATAAAACCATAAAGTGTTTACTTTCTGAAATGAACTTTATCATGAACAGAACAGTGACTCATACCATTATTTCATGCATGACTTCCTAGCAAACCAATTTAAATAAAACAGTAAACTTGCAATGGAGGTTTTTAAAAAAAAAAAATCAATATGTATTATAAATGATATTATACTTGTTTGCAAAGTCCTATCTAGAAATAATTTCCTAGATGTCTGCATCATTCATCATTTAGTTTGTTGGTCTTTTCCACATGCTAGTTATATGGAAAAAACACATTTCACTGCTTCTTGTTGTAAGACCCAAGAGTGTATATGTAATTGAGGAACTATATGAATAATTTTCCACTTTTTGTTCTGATCTTATTTGCAAAGATCAGAACAAATTTCACATTAAAACTTCAAATTTTAGTATAACAATTTTGCTATATTTTTATATTCTGTAAAATTTTTCATGAGCTTTTGGATCAATTACTAATAATTTTTTTAAAAGGAATGCATCAGAGCTAAAGAGCTCACTAAACAATTACTCTTCCTTTAAAAAACCTTTCGAAGCCAGGCATGGTCGTGCATGCCTAGAATCCCAGCACTCTGGGAGGGTAAGGCAGGAGGATCACAGGTTCAAGGCCGGCCTGTCAAGAAAGAAACAGGGGCGGGACAGGGAGAAAGAAAGAAAGACAAGAGGCTGGGATCTAGCTCATCATGAAAGCTTTGGTTTTAATTCCCGGTACTGCAATCAATCAATCAAATCTTTTTAGAAGGAGGAAAGACATGTGGTAAAGGGGAAATTAATGTGAGCTTCCAAACTAGACAGACTTGGATTAAATTCCAGTTCTAATGCTTCCCAGCTGTGACCTTGAACCTTGTGGATACAGGTTCCTCACTTGGGAAGAAAGATAATGTGATACCTGTTCCATAGAGGTATGACAAAAGAGAATGAAAAAAATGTGCATAACTTTTTAAAGACAGTGTCTGTCAGCACACAGTCCAGAAATGGCAGGCATTATTACAGGAATTTAGGGAATAAGTTATCTCTCTCCTTCTCTTGGTTTTTGAGATTAGAGTCTTGCTAGGCAGTCCAAGATGGCCTTGAGTTTGGAACCTCCTGCCTCCACCCAGGGAGTGCTAGCATTATAGACAGGTGCCACCACACTCATCTAAGCCTAGCTATTCTTATGATATATTAATTAAAACATTAAAAAAATTCTTTAAATGAAATTAATTTCACAAATATTTAGTAAATGTCTACTAGTATAAGCACTGTTAGACACTAGATATGCAAACATAAATAAGACATAGAGCAGGTCTGGCAAAAGGTTGTAGTTTAACTAGATAAGCAGATTATTTTAGGCAGAGAATTTCAACTTAAAAGTCAAAAGAATACAATGTTAGATGTGCATACAGAGCAGAAAGGGGAAATAAGCAAGAGATACCCTACTGAGAATCACATGGATAATTTTAGAAAGAGATGACATATTTGATATACAGTATTGCACTTATATTGCTGAAAATAACAATCTCCAATTGATTACACAATAGGCACATATTATCAACATCCCTCAATCATCAAAGTTAGGCTAAGGGAAATGGGTAGAATTTTGTACTTATTTAAAAAAATAGTTATTTAAAATACCAATAAAAGAATCTGGAAGCTACGTGAATGAAACAGGATTGGGGAAAAGCTCTTAAAGCAAGAGTAAAAAGCAAAAACTATCTTAACAATGCAGAAATAGCTGTTCAAAAATTGAAGACTTTGAAAGACAAAATGTAGCATAAAGTTATAAGACAATAGACTAACAGTAACTATGAGGAAAAATGTTGCACAGATGACATATAAGGAGATAATATTTACACTACACAAACAGATTTCAACTGTCATTCATAAAAAAGATAAATAATTCAGCAGAGAATGGATAAAATATATGAATGGACAAGTCATAAATGAGTTCTGTGAAAAACTGCTCAAATTCACTACAAGTCCAGCAAACAGAAATTAGAGTAAACATAAGATACTAACTTTATAACCAGCAGCTGGAACCTATTGCTAGCAAGAAATTCGGGAGAAAGTGCACTGTTTCATATTGCTAGTGGATATAGAAAGAGTTATAATCTCTTTGGCAAGCAATGTAGGATCACTTACACATCTTTAAAATTTCATTTGTTGTGATCTAGCAATTCCACTCCTAGGATGCAATGCCATTAAAATGACAATATAAGGACAGAGGTATAACAAGTTTTTGTTTGTTTGGTTTTTTTTTTAATAGCACTATTCATAGTGGCGAGATACCAGGAAGCAAAGCAAGAGATGAAGAGGTAAAGAAGGGAAAGGGGATGAAAAAGGAATTAAGATGTCTTATGTACATGTACCAAGTCCATGCAAGGAATGTAAACATTACATACTATAAACACACACTAATAAAAACAAATTAAAACAATAGTGGAATGGTTTAACAAGTGACTGTATTCCCTACCGTAGAATGCTATGCAACTCATAAAACAATGAATTAGAGCTGCCCATTAACTTGAGAGAGGTTTCAAAAAGTAATGTTGAATGAGAAAAGCAGAAAAGCACATATGACATATTCTCATTTTGGCAAAGAAAAAATGACGAAAATCCATGAAATATGCAAATGTGAATACAGGAAACATGGTAGTATCATAAAAATTATACTGGGAATAGAAGAAAAGGTTATGAGATGGGAGGAGATAGGAGAACTCACACATGGATAAGAAAAATAAAAAAGGAAAAACAAAAACGAATGGAGAAGCTGAGTATGGTGGTGTCTGCTTGTAGTTCTAGCTACTCAGGGAGGCTGAAGCAGGAGGATCAGGTAAGCCCAGGAGTTTGAGGCTAGTCTGAGCAACATAATAAGGAAAGCAAGCAGAAAGCAAGAAAGAAAGCAAATAAAACAGCACTTCTGAATAATATATTACTGTACCACATTTACACTTTCATATATATGTGAATTCATACAAAAAGTCATCACAACAGACTGAAACTTCAAATATATTTAAATGTACATATATAAATACAAAATTTGAAGACAAACAATTGTTTCATAGTAGAATGTTAATTGGGAGAAATAGCTGCAGGGGTCCTTCTATTTGGTTGTCTTTCCCCTTGAACGGAATTCATCAGCAAGCAAATATTGAAGGAGATAGAGAAGATGATAGAGTTCACAGGCGTATCCTTCATTTCACCAGAGCGAGGGGCCTCCCCTGGCTGCTCACTGTACTAAGTGAAGGATTTTTTAAACGTTCCTTCTAAGAGGATGCCCTTTGACATGATCATTCTATGTAAGCAATGATACTGAGATGTCTTTATATATAGAAGTCCAAAAATTTAGGCATCTATTCCATAGATAAGGAAAGTAAAGATAAAACAAAAAAGCATAAAGCAAATAAACCAACAAAAAAATAAGAATGACAACACAAACAATAACAACAAAATACGTGTCTTCTGCTTCCCCAGACGCTGCTCATCTGTGCTTGAAATTAGAAAGGATTTAAGAACAGGACTGCGCTCGGATGGGCCGGGCTCAGCCCACTCTTGTCAAATAATGTATACAGCGTTGGAAGACATTCCGCAGCTACAAAATCAATCCTTCCTCATGAAGAATTGAGCTACCATTCTGCACACAGTCACGAGAATGAAGCTTGCTATCCCCTTCTGAGAAAGCTCAGGAAACCTTCCGCCTTGGTCTTCCTATTTCAGAGTTAATGATTTAATGTTTTCTAGGGGATATTCTTTCAATTTTTATTTTCTTACCAAAATTTAACCAAAATCATACAAACTTACAGGCCATTAACACAAACTTACAGACCATAATACAGTGTGCTCTTTGTGTGTAAAAACGAGCAATGTACACAACCACATAGAGGCCGTATTAAGTCGCAACTACATAAAGTTGACTGTAGTACCTAGTGTGCTTGTTACCGTTTTAAATTTGGGTTATTAGCTTCTTGTGTTTAGGACATCTTTATTCCTCTGAATTCTCATTCCTCTCCCCTTTTGCCCTCTTCTTGTTCCCTTAGACTCTTTGCCTACTGGGTGGGATCTATCCCCTTGTCTTTTTATACCCATTACTTACCGTTTTCTTTTGTTTGTATTTTCACTCTCTCGAATGAGGGATACCTTATGGTATTCAAGCTTGAGAGTGTGGTTTATTTCACTCAACATTATATTTTTCAGGTCCGTCCATTTTCCTATAAATGACTCTAGTTTGTCATTCTTTATAGCTGAATAGTATTCCATTATGTATAGATACTGCATTTTGTTTATCCAGTTATCTGTTGATGGGTATACACACTGCTTCCAGAATTTAGCCATTATGAATTGTGCTGCTATAAACATTGGTATGAAGGTATTGCTGTAGTTTGATTTCTTTAGCTCTTTAGGGAAGATACCTAGTAGGGGAATGGCTGGGTCATATGGGATTTCTACACTCAGGCTTTTGAGAAATCTCCATACTGATTTCCATAATGGTTGTACTAGTTTGCATTCCCACCAACAGCATAGGAGGGTTCCTTTTTCACCACAGTCATTTGCCAACATTTGTTATTGTTTGATTTCCTAATGACTGCCATTCTTTCTGGGGTTAGTAGGTGGAATCTTAGAGCTGTTTTAATTTGCATTTTTTATTACTACATGTTTGTAGTGTATGATGATTATATTCTTCGTGGGAAGTTGTTACATGTACATAACATATCTTAATTGTTTTTCTATCTCCTTCTCCTCCTCTGTCTCCCCAATTCCTCCATCTCTTGGTTCCCTTCTCATTTGAAATAGATCTATTTCCAATTATCTATCTTTTATTTTGCTCTTCATTTATATTTTGAGTTTCTCACATAAGAGAAACCATGTCATCTTTAAGCTTGTGTGTCTGATTTATTTTACTTAACATTAAGATCACAAGAAGCATCCATTTTCCTATAACTGACTAGAGTTTATCTTTCTTTATGGCAAAGTAGAACTCCATTTGTGTATAAATGCCACATTTTCTTTTTCTGTTCATCTGCTGATGGATGTATAGACTACTTCCAAGATTTAGCTATCATGACTTATGCTGCTATAATTATGGGTACACATATATCACCCTAATATGGTGTCTTTAACCCTTTTGGCAAGATACTCAGAATAACTGGATCGAATGGAATTTCTAATTTTACTTTTTGAGGAAATCTCAGCACTGATTTCCATTTTGGTTGTACTAGTTTACCTACATGCAGAAGATTGACTCCAGACCCATATAGCTCACCATGTTCTAAATTAAATCAAAATGGATTAAAGGTCTAAATGTTAACACAGAAACAGGTAATTGCCTGAAGATAAAAACAGATAAAACTCTTGAAAACACAGGTTCAGGCAAGTATTTTCTGAGCAGAAGTCCAATTGCACAAGAAATAAAAACAAAGGTCAACAAATGGAATGATTTAATGTTTTTAAACCACTTTTTAGACCTTCTAGGACACAAAACTCTTTAGTCAAGCCACATAAACTGACTGATTTACTTATTTTCCTCTGTTTGTTCATAGACACCTGCAGTTTTATTTCTTGATAACTTAATTTATCTGCTAATTTGATTCATTATTTATTGGCCACAATGGTCATGAAACTATTTGAGCCATAATATGTACAATGATGCAATAGTTTTGGAAACAATTTTTCTTTTGGTTCTTTAAAACACTCTCTTATAACTTTTAATTACATACCAATGATATTTCTATACATAAGTGTATCAAGAGAATACACTGGAATTTGATTAAGTTTGAATTGGGGTCTTTCTTTCTACATGACGTTGAAAATAGTAGCGCTAGTTAATCAGAGTAGGCAAGGATTAGTGTGGAAGTCAGAAATATTTGTCCTTCTCTACATATGAAAGACTATTATGACACTGCGGCAGGACCTTAACCTATGAATAGTCTAGGTATAAAGATTGAATGGTGTTATAGATCACCATCTGTGTGCCAAGGGGATTAGCTCTAAATATAAAGTTTACTTGAATCTTCCTGGGAGATTTTATGACTTACCTAGCTTTGAATATTTCCTATTAATTACCTATGCTGCAAGTAAATGGAAAGCAATTCTCTCAATTTCCAAAAAATGTGCTGTTGATTATCAACTGAACTCCCACATTATGGATGAGAAAATTCAGGCCATATTCATCTCAGGTAAAAAGAACAGAAAATCACTTTGATTGATGTTATTTACCTTCTAATATAACACAGAATAATACTAAATAGAATAAAATTGACTTCAGTATCCACTGAATCCACGTGGTGAATAACGGACCTAGAAGTTGGATTCAAGTGAATAAAGGGAATCTTTGAAACATGTAATTTCCCATATTTATAAAGATCTAAATTGAAGGAGTCAACAGCCCTGCGTAGGAACAGTCTCCTGACACCTTGCCGTGTATGCCAAGTGCCTCTTTCTTAACATAAATCATTAAATTATATAAGCCACATTGTGAAACTTAAACACCAGATAGAAAGCCGTAGCTAAAGGGAAAAATATCAAGGTTCACTTTTACTTATACCTGGAATGCAACCACTACTTACTTTCACCTGAATGCATACCCTGGTCCGAGCAGTTTGCACCTCCTTAGTGGACCCCGGCAGCCACTTTCTTGCTGTTTTTCAAGTCTCTGCTTCCTCTGTTTTAAGTCATTTTCCACACAACATATCTAATTATGTCAAACTCTTGATGTGTTGAACATTCTCCAATAGATTGCCCTCACACTTAAAATATAAATTACTTACTCTGGCCTACAAGCCCATCTGAAACTCCCAGCCTCGACATACCGAACATTTCGAGACAAGTAATACCCAGTAATGGGGGCTGTCCGTACATTATAGGACTTGAGTGGCATTCCTGGCTTCTATGAACCAGATGTTAGTAGCATGCACTCTGCAGTTGTGACAACTACAAATGTATTCAAACATTGCTGAATGTTGCCTGTAGGGCCAAATCACCCCATTTGGGAATCACTGTCTTGTACGATCTGGGCCCTGGCTACAGCTTTCAGCCTCATCACCTCTTGCCCATTCCATCCACAGTGGTCTCCGTGCTCCCCCTGACTCTGGGCCTTCCTTCACCTGCTCGTCTGCCTGGAATGCTCTTCTTCCATGCTCATTTTCCAATCTCATTTATGTTCTAGCTCTTCCTTACATGTCTTCTATTTAAAACTGCTCCTCCTGTCTTAGCACGCTTTTCTAAATACCACTTAACTATTCTGGGCCTTAAAATCACTCACAATTTATTTGCTTTTTGTCCATCTCCCTCGCTTAACTGTAAATTCCATGAAGACAGAGATTCTAACCATTTTGTACAATACCATCTTCTTAACTCCTACTGCTGTGCGTGTCTGCATTTTCAATAGGTGACCAACAAATATATATTGCGACTAAATGGATCAGTGAGTATGGATTCTGGTAGTAGTCTTCTTCATACTATAAAAAAATTGAGGTTGCTATTTGTCTCATTTCAATAACAGCATCATGTAGTGTCTTAAATTGAAAAGGATTTCAGAAACCTTCACATAATACATTTTAGAGAAAAGAAATCTGAGTCCTGTAGAAGTTAGTTTGTCAACAAAGATAAACTTAGTTCACGAAAACTGACCTTTGAAAACCAAAATCATGACAAACAAATTTAAGGGCTTCTATTTGTATTCTTTCTTTCTTGTGGGCATTCTACTCACAGTGATGAAAGCTTAATTTACAATTAAAGTTTTGGAAAAATTCGAATTGAGTCTGGGCATAGGTATTAGGTATAAGTAATATAATTATTTAAGGATACAAGTAATTGTTCTTCAGTTGTTAATTACCTAGGCATAGGCAATTAATAGGACATATTCAGATAGGTAAGACACGAAATTTCCTCGAAAGCTTCAAGTACACTTTATGTTTATTGTAAAGCCAATTGCCCTCTTGAAAAATGAAGACTATTTATCTGACATATTTTAGTAGGAAATTTAGTCGGTAACATACCAGATCACTTTTTTAAAAATGGAGAGAAAATGGATGACTTATAGTTTATAGAAATGGGACTAATTTCTGATCGTAAACTAAAATATCTCAAAATATATAAAGCGTAGGATTAGATAATTGGCACCAGCACTATCTGAATGCATTCATTTTATGAACTTTACAGGCCAATTTCTATCCAAGCTATTACTATATGGAAGATAAATATTATTGAACCATAGAGTATTTGGATTCTCTGTAGCTTAGGGTACTTTGTTAACATGATTAGTAAGGTACATTATATCAGTTCAATTCAATCCATACTTATTAAAATACGCACCTAAAATGTGCATGGTTTTGGAGAGTTAAGAGAGATTAAAATTTTAAAAATTGCAAATCCCCCGACCTCAGGTGCCCTGTAATACAAGAGATGGTATTAAAAACCACAACACAAAGGAAAGTATGATAAATGCTAGATTTGGAATGTAATGATGATGATAATCTACTACTTATTGATTATTTATTATGGACCATGTATTGTAGTAAATGACACTCATTTAGGCTTTCTCCAACAATGAAAAAATAGTACAGGATTTGAACTCCTATACAAAAGTCTGTATACTTATCTAATATTCTATACCCCTTTAAGTAAAAGATTATTTCTGACTGGGTTGATCTTGATGAGGGAAATTATAAAAATATAAATGTAAATATCGTCATGTGTGGTACAAAGACTGGCAAAGGTATAGAGAGATGACAAAGGGCATCAACAGTTCATGATTTAAAATCCTCGAGTTTTTTGTTTCGCCTGGAATATGGTTTGATGGAAGCCAAACAGTGTGACTTATAGGTTGAGGACAAACTGTGAAATGACTTAAATATTAACCAATGACTTAAATATCAATCACTATACTTTTCAATCAAACCTCATACAGAAGGAATTCCAACAGCTCTATACTAAAACACATGAAACTTCCAATAACTAATAACTTCATTAAAAAATGGGTTCAGGGCTTTGTTATGGTTTATATTGAGAATTCTCCCCAAAGTCCTCATGTGCTTGTAGGTGTGGCTTTCGGAAGAGAACTGGACCAAGGTGACAATGATAGCTGACTTGCTGTTAGGAGGTGGTGCCTGGTTGGGAGAGGCTGGTCACCAGGAGACGGACCTCAAAGGGTGCATCTTCTTCATTGGTTCCTCTTTTTGTTCTCTGCTTCCTGGTCACCATGAGGTGAGCAGCTTTCCCTGCCCAGACCATTCCTCCTGTTTTCCTGCTTTGGAGCCAGTCAACAGTGCAAATACTGAGACTTCTGAAACTGCGAGCCAAAACAAATCTCTCCTTTAAGTTACAAGTGTCAGGCATTTGTCCCAGAGATGAGGAAAGTGACTAAGACAGACATTAGTAAATATTTCTTCAAAGAAGACAAATATATGGCCAACAGGTACATGAAAAAATGTTTGACATCACTAATCATCAAGGAGATGCAAATCAAAATCACAATAAGAGATCAACTCACACCTGTGAAGATGACCATAAAAACAAGGGGGGGGGCAAATGCTAGTGTGGTTATAGAGAAATTAAACCCTGGTACACTGTTAATAGGTTTGCAAACTGGTATAGGCTTTATGGAAAACAATATGGTGGTTCCTACAAAAAAGTAGGTAATGCTACCATGTGATCCCACAATCCCACTTCTGGTATTTATCCAAAAGAATTTATTTTAGTACCTTAAAGAGCTACTTGGGGCTGGGGATTTAACTCAGTGGTTAGGAAAAAAAAAAAGAGCTACTTGTACCCCTGTGTTCACTAGCAGTCCTCACAATGACCAGGATGAAGAAACAATCTAAATGCCCATAAACAGGTGAATGCATAAAGCAAATATGGTATATACCTACAATGGAATACTATTCAGCCTCAAAAAAGAAAAATTTTAATATGCAACAACATGAGTGAACTTTGAGGACTTTAGGCTAAGTGAAATCAGTAAGGTGCAGAAAGATTAAAAACTCTTTGAGTCCACATATCTTGAATATCTAGAATAGTCAAATTAGTAGAATCAAATAGAATGGTGGTTGCCAGAGACTCACAGAAGAAAAATGAAGAGTAACTAATCTATGGCACAAAGTTTTGCTTAGGCAAGATGAGTAATTGCTAGAGATCTGATGTACAATTGTGTACCTATGTTCAAAAATAATGCACACTTAAAAATCTGTTATAGAGGAAATCTTATGACAGATGTTCTTACCTCAACAGAAGCTATAAAAGAGAAAAGAACCATTACCAAAAGAAAACTAACTACACACCATGTATCTTGAGGTACTCTCTCTATAACTGATGTTAGCTCGTATATGTAGAAAGCAGACAATTTATCCTGGGAAAGCTTGGTTGAATTGAAGGGATCTGGAGGAATGCTTTCCATCGGTACCCA
Source organism: Hystrix cristata (assembly GCA_004026905.1). Lineage (NCBI taxonomy): Eukaryota > Metazoa > Chordata > Mammalia > Rodentia > Hystricidae > Hystrix > Hystrix cristata. The sequence goes on from PVJO010015402.1 coordinate 36,026, forward strand.
GGTCTAACCCCTACCTCCCACCATCTGCTAGTCCTGTGAAGATAATTATGTATAATATAACTTTGCCACTTTTTCTTTGGGGTGTTGTGGGGCCGCTGGGGATCAAACGCAGGGCCTTGTTCTTACTAGGCAAGCACTCTACCACTTGAGCTAAATCTCCATCCAACTTTGGCACTATTAAAAAGTTAACACCCTTCAGAAAAAAATCAGCCTATATATTAGGAGTCACACTTTTTAGTTTAATATTTAAGTCATTTTGCTTTCATGAGCCTGCCTGTTTGTTGGATGGCACTCAGCAGCAGCATGTGCAAAATTTTTGACCACGCCTCATAAACACACTCACAAAAGACTACTTCCAGAACTGCTTCAGAAAGTGGCAAGAATGACGGGTAAGTGTATTCAAAGTGAGGTGCAGTATTTTGGGAGGATTAATGGCAATGTGTCTTTTACTGTAATAATTTTTTAAATGTAAACATTCACCTACATTTTCATCACCCCTCATATGTGAGAAAGCATCCCTTTATAAATGATTTGTATATAGATTAAGCCAGACATATGGTTTCTGAGTATTTTCTTGGAGTCCAAAGGTTGCCAATTTACTGTTATTTCCTGTGTACAGAAGCTTCATCAGTCTGATATAATCCCACTTGTTTATTTTTGTTTTTGTTGATTGTGTTATTGTCATTTCCATGAAATCATTTTCGTGACCAATGTCATGAAGTTTTCCCTCTGTTTTCTTTTAGGATCTTTGCAGCTTGGGTTCTTACCCTAAATCTTTCATCTATTTTGAGTTGATTGTCATTTAGGGTGTAAAATAAGGGTCCATATATATTCTCTTTAAATCTACAGCACATTTAGGGTAAGCAGCCATTTGTAAGTGGAAGTGAGTCCAAGAGAGTCTGTGCTTCCTTTGAGGCACCAAAAACACACAATTAATTAAATCTCTCTGATTTGACATCTACCTCAATCTAGCAAAAGCAATCCCGCTTCACCCTTACCAAAAATCATCTCACTTAGATAACAAATGCTTATAATTATATTCTCTTCATGATTACAAAATCCAATATGATTAGATAGGATAGGCTGACCATGGTAACCTCTACATGCAGTTCAACCCTACTTTGCCGTTTACTGCCTTGTCTAGTTACGTGTCACATTTAGGAATATGCCCCACAGTTGTACACTTATTATTAACAGGTCTTTTCTTGTATAAATGATCAGACTGACCATAATACTCAGAAAGATAACAGGTTTTGGAATCAATCATTCCCAAATCAGAATTTTGCAAGGTCTGCTGTCGTACAGGTTCAGTCGTCAGTGTCACAATACTATCACTGAAGTTTAAATTATTGTTGAGTCTGTGATTGCCCTATAGATTGATAGAATAAGATACTCAGATTAGAAATGTTTAGTTTATTACTTATCCTTAAAATTAGATTTGTTAAAATGGTCCAATTCTGTATTACCAAATAATTTTAAAGGAAAAATCCTGAATATATTTTTTTTCTCGCAATTTCTAATTACAACAATATTTTTCTGGGTAGTTGTTATCTGGAAAGCTATTCCAGAGCAGTTGATCGCTACAGCTAAGGGATGAAGAGAATTGTGCAAGGAAAGAAAGTGAGGAAAAGACATTTTAAGGTGTTGGGGATTTGGTGCAAGTGGTAGAGCACTGGCCTAGCAAGCGCAAGGCCCTGAGTTCGATCCCTGGAACACCCCCACTCAAGGGAAAATACATTTTAAGTAGAGAAAAAGCATATTTCCAGGCAAAAGAGCACAGATCATAAAGCACATCGTGGGTTAATATTAGAAAAACCCTGACTTCTGCAGTGTGGCTGGAGTGTGATATGACGGTACTATACTTCAGAAAGATCAGAAATCCTCTCACTCATCACAGTCCGGAATGATAATCTTCAGGTTCTTTTCTTAAATTGGCAAAAGCATGAATTTATGCAAAAATCATACATTTATTTCTTAATCATAATATTACATTACAGAACATATAATGAATAATTTATTCACTAATCTTATCAGATGTTATACTCTTTTGATAAAAACGTATAAGTTGAAGCTATGAGAAGTCTGTCATGAAACACACACATGCTACACTATTTAGAATTTTCAGTTTTATTTTCTTTACACTGGAGTAAAATTTACTGGTACTTACAGATATTTGTGACAAAATTTGAGTATGGAATCTTTCTAGACTTTTACAAATTTTTTTTCCAGGCTTTCACAGTTGTCTTGCCACATTTGACAGCCATTTTAAAAAGAAAACTCATTCTGAGTTAATCTTTCTAAGCATTTGGTTGCTTTTTTTCTCAGTTATTCTTCATCAATGTTTATAACATTTGATTAAGTTAAATGAGTACAGTAATAGGCACAACCAGCACAAACACGTTTGGGAATAATCACAACTGATGATCAAAATTGTTTTTTTCAAGCACTTATTTTAGCTGGTAGGAACAAAAGTGCACAGTACTCTGGGGGAGTAACCTCTTGGCTATACACATTCTAGATCATGGGCTCAGACAAATGCTTTGCAGAAGGAACAGAGCTTGAGTTAATCAAACTAGTCTGTGTGAAGGGTCAATTTAGAACAGCAGTTGTTTAATACAAAGAGGCAGAATAAAATGCAAGATGGGCAAATGTAACCTTGGTACAAAATGAGGTTGGAAAGAAAAGACAAACAAGAACCGTAAGCCAGGATACAAAACCAAGGAGCCTAAGGGGAAGTCAGGAAGAGTGGGGCTTCAGCACAGATATACAAGAGCAAAACTAACTGGGTTTGCACGCCGTCTCTCCGCGCACTAGCAACATAACCTTTGGCCAATTACTTAACCCTTGTTGAGTGATTGGGTTAATCTACAATTTTCATAAGAAAAGCTACTAACAGTACTTACTCATCCAGCTGCTTTTAAGGCTACTTGAGTTAATACTGCAAAATGCTTAGAATAATGCCTGGTGAAGCAGCCACTCAATTAGCATCAGCTTTACAGTATTATTATACCAAGTGATACAATGACTGATGATAGTTTCTAGATGTACTGTTCCAAAGCATAACTGTGATTTAATAGATGTAAAATTCTTTGACTAACACTTAGCATATTGTAAAAATTTTTATATTAATTTGTTGTGGTTGTCATATGCCTTTTAGAGGGCTTACTGCTTTCAGAAGGCACCCTGCCAACAGACAGAGGGAGGACTTGGGAAGGGAAGGGCAAGCCTGGAGGTGAGAAGTGCTCAGGGTGTTACTGATGTTGACTTGGACACCCAGGATGGCAGGCAGGGCGCAAGTAAGAGCCCAAACTTTCCCGTGTGGTAGAACTCACAGCATCTGCTGATTGACTGGAAGTAGCTCAGAGCAAGAGGGAGGAGTTGAAGGCATTTGTCACAGATTCTTTTTCTATATGACTGCTCTCAATATTACATAGCTTTTGGTTTATGAGTAAGCTCAGGAAAGCAGTAAGAAAGTCAAAGCACATATTTCTAAGAAATTCACAAAATCAGCCACAAAAGAAGAAAAGGTCCTATCTTCATAAAAAAGTATCTCTGGATCTAGCAACCTGAGTATCCAGAATAAACTGATCCCTTTTTATTGAGCCATCAAACTTCTCTCTATCCTCCAAAATTATTTATAGTTTCATAGCTCTAAACCATGCAGGTGTTCCTTGAAGATCCAGGCATGAGAAACCTTGTGGAATAATCCTTGGACATCTTTCCTTTAATATGAACTTGCCTGATAACTGATTTAGTGTTCACTCTACTGAGAAAACTCCATAGAACAAAGTAGACTAGTAATATCATTATGCTGCCTCTACTGAAACGTGAAGGGCATTAAGGCTCTTTCAGATTTCTCTGTGTATAATCTTGCCTGGAAGTAGGTATTTATTGATACTAAAAACGTACCTAAGGTTTCAAAAAAACACACAGAAGGAGAAATTTAACCATGTTCATAAACAGTGGTCAAATTCCTTCTCTACTGCGTAAAAGACAAGATTAATTTTTTCATAGACAGATAACTAATTATGTTTGAACTATTTATGCTTAGAAGCTTTTTCATATGTTTGGTTTCTTTCATGTTATTTTACGAGGTTTAAAATAACAGGGATAATCATGCTACAGAATAAAGATGTGCTCGTGGATTAGTAAAATAACTAGATTCACACATGAAATGTGAATTCCTGGTTCATTTAAGTTAAAATATATTGACTGAGTCCCTTGCAGGTCACATGCACTGGGATAAAACAATGAGCGAAAATAGATACAGTCCATCCTTTCAGGAAAAGGATGTGGGAGACATGAACAGTGACCAAGAAATCACTAAAAACTATAATGCTAATGAGTGTGAAAGAAAAGTACTTGTGGCCACAAACACAAAAGGAGATCATGGCCTGGTCTGGAAAAGTGATAAAACTGTGTCTGGTGGCTTTATTTATCCAGCTGGATAAGTGCCTGAAGAAATAGTCAAGACAGATGAAATAATTGCTTACTGGGCCACAAGAGACATGCATTCATTTTACAAAAAAATTCAGATACTGATACCCTGAAAAGGAGTACCTAGCAAGGTAGGAAAATGTACCACGTTAGGGTGACTTGAAACTACAGAACTTTCACCGAAAGTTTTCAAAGAAACCTTCTAAATGACAGCCAGAGAACAGGGCTGTCAAATCACTCTACTTCTGCTACTTGGGAAACACAAAGCAAAGCTATATGAAGGCAAAGTTTTCAAAGAGGAAACATTCATCTCTGGGGCCTTTTCTGGTAAACACTTTCCCTTTCAAAGGTTACATGATGGGCCTAATATGTGGTTCCTCCCTCCAGACCACAGTGAAAGTGGTCTATCCTTATGTGTCCTCCAACAACCCTCTTCTCAACTCACCCAGTCAGCGCAGAGTCAGAATCTTCCATGTGTAGACATCCAGGAATTGGAAAATCTACTTACCTGTACTAGTTAGTTTTCCTATGGTTGAGGCACAATCTCTGACACCCAGAATTTAAAGGAGGAAAGGTTTAGACCACAATTTTGGGAGATTCAGTACATGGTCAGCAGGCTCCAAGGCAGAAACCTCGTGATGGAACTGCATGGAAGCACAAAGCTGCATAGTTCATGGTGGCTGGGATGTAGAGTAAGGGAATCATGCCAGAGAGGAATGGGCAAAAGACCAGCTATAGTACCCAAGGTCAAGCCTTCAGGAACCATGCAGACATAACCAAGAGGGTGCTTTACTAATCTTCTAGGCCTTTTTTAATCCAATAAAGTTGAAAAATCAGGATTGATGGACACAATCCACCCCTTGTCAACTTCACACCCAAACACATCTCTTTAAATCACACTTAATCTCCAAAAAAGACAACAGAAAGTTCACAATTTCACTTAATGTAATACAACTATCCAAGGTACAAACAGAAATGCAATAATCCCTTCCCTAAAGTCTCAACAGTTCTAGCATTTTTCAAAAGTCTATGATGAAGTTCTTCTGAGACTCAAGGCAAACTCTTAGCTGTGAATATTGGTAAAAGTCAAAAATAGTTACATTATCTCAAGGTACAATGGCACAAGGTAAACATTCCCACTCCAAAAGGGAGAAATACAGGGCAAAGAAAGACCAAAATCTGTGAGGACAAACAAACTCTGTAACTCCATATCCATCATCTGGGGCACATGTTGGTGAGATGTGAAATGTCAGAGTGCCTGGGTGGGCCCACCTCTACGGTTTTGCTGGTTGTAGCTCATATGGTCTCTCTCTTGGGCAGGCTGTGCTCTCTAGCTGCATCTTTCCTTGGCAGATACTCTATGTTCCTGGTATCTCTGACTTTCTAGAGTCACCCATATACCTTTCACTTCATTTCCACAGTTTCACATACTGGCCTCTCAAGGGCTCCTTGACTGTGTTCTCAGACCTTACTTTGAAATACAGGTAGAAGCCTCCCTGACCCCATAACTCCTGCATTCAGCATGCCAGTAAAACCAGTGTCACACAGGGGATTCCAAGGTCATCTGCCAACTCCAACAGTAGTAAGGACCTTCTGGTCCACTGCTATAGCAGCCTCTGAGCACCTGGCTGGCTGAGCACAGTAAAATGAATCCCAGGGAAGCAATTCTCTAGGAGGCCCTTTTCAACCAAGTATCTCAGGGATATGATTCTCAAATGAATATATATATATATATATATATATATATATATATATATATATATATATATATTCATGTGTATATATATATATATACATGAATATATATATATATATATATATATATATATATATATATATATATACCCCCGTGAGTCTGCAATGTGTGGGGTCTTTTTAGTTTCTGACATGCCCTCGAGTCATTTTTCTTCTTGTCCCTCTACAAAGTACTTGCTTTCTTTTTAATGGCAATAATCTCTTTAGCAGCCATGTCTCCTATGGCTCTAAGTTTACACATGATTTCTGAGCAAGAATTTAAGGTTTTCAATTTTTATGCTCTGCCTTTTCCCTTGATTCTCATTAGAAATCTGGGTAAAAGCAATTAGGAGTGCCCATGCCACAGAGTGAATGTTAGGCTCTCTAGACACTTCCTTCCCTAGATTATTTAGTCCATTATCCTTAATCTCCTGCAAAGTCTCAAGATATGGGCAAAATACAGACACATTTTCTGGTCAAGTGTAACACATATGGCCGCTAGTCCAAATGCCAATAAAGTCCTTGTTCCTAAGTGAAATCTCTTGAGCTTGCCCTTAATGTGTTTTTATCATCATTTTGATCTAAGCTCCGACCAGAATCACCCATCAGCTTACTGCCTTCAAATGCTTCTCTAGTTTACATCATTAAACTTTTCTAAACTCTTCCAGCAAACCACATAGTATCTAAACTACATGGTCAGGCATCTAAAGTACATGGTCAGGCACCTAAACTACATGGTCAGGTCACAGCAACAGCACCACTCCTTCTTCTAATTTTCGATATTAATTAGCTTTCCCTTCACTGAGACATAGTATCTCATACCCACAATTTAACAGAGGGAAGGTTTAATTTACCTTTCAGTTTCAGGAGATTCAGTGCATGCCTGGCAGACCCCAAGGCAGAAAACTCTTGCCAAAAGGTCAGGATGGGCCAAATCAGTTTACTTGATGGTGACAAGAAAGTACAGCAAGGGAACACAACAAGAGAGAAACATATATAAATTACATATATTACCCAACATCATGCCTCCACTACCCACCCAGTCACATCCAGGAAAGTGCTTTACTAATCTACTAGGTATTTCTTTATCCAATGAGGTTGACAAATCAGATTAATATTCAAATGACTATTCCCACCAATCAGTAACTTGTATCTCTATCTTTAAGGAAAGGGAAAGTGGATTTTTACTTTCATGAGGTCAGAAAAGAATCCTTACATTCAAACAAAGTAAGGAAAAAAAGAATAACATCATTATAGCTATAGGAGTGCCAAGGAAGAAGATGCTAGAATGGGCTAAAGCTAACAAAAGGAACTATTAAATTCAGAAATGTCAGTTAAGTTTCTGGATTAGCAAGGAAGACTAGACAGGATAGGTTATTTTAGAGTAAGCAAACCAAGCATGAAAACACAGGATAAAGGAATGATGCATGCCAGGCTTGGAATGAAGCATGAAATATTAGGGAAAATTTAAGACAAGGATGAATGCAAGTGAGCATTCACAGTGAAAGTAGTACTAAAAGTAAAATTAGGACAGCAAGGTTTAGAGAGCTATGAGGTCTAGGGTAAGGAGTTTGCTCTTTTCCCTCTTGACATCTGAGATGCACTATTAATGCACATATAGCACAGTCACTTGGTTAGAGCTGTACTTTAACAAATGAATTGGTTAGAGCTGTATTTACCAAATGAATTTTATGGTGTTTATCTACTCATTCAACAAGTATCTATTCAATTTCTAGACTATTCCCCCAAACAGTTGTAGCTACTAGGACGGTAGACAATAAAGCACTAAAGGGGATACTCATTAATATATATGTTAAAGTTTGACATAAGAGGGCAACAATCTAGAAAGAAAAGAAGAATCAGAGAGACTTTGAAATTTATCTCAAAGATTAATCACTGAGTTGAAAGAGAGGCATCAAAGCTAACTATAGCTGGAAGTCTGCAAGATGAGGAGACTGTTGGTAAAAAGTAGAAAATTAGAGTCAAGTTTGAGGTAATGATGATATCTTATACCTATGAAATGTTGAATTTGAAGTCCGAAATGATTGTGTCAAATGCTGAGGTATCTCTAAAAGTTGTAAGTGGGACCTGATCATTTTCTCTTTTCACTCATTTTTAGTTGACAATAAATCATGAAACCCAGATATTTAGGACACATAATGTTACGCCTAGCCATTAGGTAAGATATTTTGATTTAGAAGAAGACTTTATGTCAATATTTCATTTGCATGTTCATGTTAGGAAATTTAATATAGAAGGTGCTTAATGGAAGGATAAGATATGTGAAAAACTAAAACTATTTAGGATAGAACTATTTTATTCTTAATATATTTGAAGCACATTTATATTATTTAAATATACATAATCGCATATATATAAATCCATGTCTGTATGTATACACAGGTAGATGCATCTATAAATACAGCCACATGCAATGTGCATACAAAATTTTTCCTACAGAGATGATGACAACAGAGCTTTCCAGAGTCATCCTGTAGAAGACAACCAAACATTTTTAAGACACTGTCCGAATAACCATCAATATTCTGCATGCAAACTGAAAAGGTATTTTTGAATGCTTTTGTACTGTTAAAGACGAACCACAAATAGGTACTTATGTACAGTTAAAAAATATAGACAGCCCTAGAGAAGGAAGTCAACTGAGAATCTCATGCTTTCTCACCCATTTACCTAAGCTATTTTGTCTGGTAAGAAGTTCAAATCTAAAAGACAAGTTATAAAAATGCACGAAAAAAATGCATGAATTCAAATTCAGCTTTTGGACTGAAATTAAAAATACATTACAAATGTAAATCAAAAGACATTAATTTATGTTAAAATTTCTTTTCCCTCCAAGGGTTTTTAAGCACTCAGTAAACTTTATTTTAGCAGTCATGCTCTAAATTCAATTATGTGAAAATTATTCTATCTTCACGGACACAGAAACAGAAGAAAGAAGAATAAATGACTTGTCCCTGTTTAAACAGCACATCAGAAACTGTACAAATACAGGGACTGATGCTCATATGTATAAATGCTAAAG